>JAPFFP010027735.1:0-15928 GCA_026153255.1 Solanum medicagineum | reverse complement strand
GATTATGATCAGTAGATGTGTATGTAGGACAAATATGCATCACAATTATTTGACATTGCATCGCATTATTTATATTTCATGGCATTCACTCCATCTTATATCACTCAGGCTTGCTATTATTATATGAAATGCTTTCAAGAATGGACATCAATTGTATCATTTGACTGTTTATGGCCTCTTTTTAGAAGTGATGTTATGTATTGAATATATCTACATCCTTGTGACTCCTCTATGTTTTATACATTATGCTGGAACTTTTCTGAGTGTGGGTTTGTAGTTCGACAGTGTGTGGATGGGTGTTAAGGAGTACTTGTATTCTTCATTGCTTTACTTTACGTTAGTTCCATTAGCTGAGTGCCCTACTGTATGGTGCTCACCCCCTTGCTATATTTTTGTAGGTTGCGAGCCGAGTCCCTCTGGTTAGACTTTTCTCATTACAAAATCGAGCTTCCAGATTATTGTTGAGGCAGTTACTTATGTCTTCAGTATACCTTCGAGGAACCCCTTATCATGTTATGTTCTATTTGAGAACTAGACATTTGAGACTTGTATTTCTTTGAACATTCTATATTTAGAGGTTTGTACATCTGCCACCAGTTTTGGGAAGGTTTCAGTTTTCAGTTTAGTATGTTTAGCTATCCTATTTAGTCTATTTATCCTCCACTATTATTATTAAGTGTTGGGTTGACTTGCCTTGGTGGGTTAGGTGAGTATCATCACGCTTGGTTTTTAGGTCATGACTCACCTTAAGCTCCTGATGAACATTTTCAGAGTTAAAACGTTCTAAATGCTGAGTTAAGTTTTCAAATTTATTCAAAAGACATATAAGATTCAACGAGTCATGTGTATATGCTACGATGGTAATTATGACATTATGACCATAAGAGCACCAATGAGGCAAGATTGGCTAAATTCTTGCTATGGCCTACTATATGCATTTAATATTTATATCATACATGAAATGTTATGTATGGACTTCAAGCCATAATCGGAGGTAAAGGGCCTATTTCTCCAAATAACAATATATATGTATATTATATGGATGGCCATAGGTTGGAAAATATGATGTTAGTTAGCTACTAAAAAGGATGGCCATTGCTAGCATTTGGTTGAGTATGTCATGCATTTGCATCTCTCTCTCTCTCTCTCTCTCTCTCTCTCTCTCTCTCTCTCTCTCTCTCTCTCTCTGTATATATATATATATATATATATATATGTATTCACAACATGTGATTACTCGAGCATACCATGCATACTTGATCACTAGGAGGTCCAGTTTTTTCCATAAAGGTTAATTGAGTTTTGATTACAGGTGGTATCTCGATTATCCTTTTTGCTACAACTGTCATGATTTTACTTTCTGCCATGTATACCAGTATATTTTCATTTGTACTGACGTCCCACTACCTGGGGACACTGTATTTTGTTTCATGTGTGTAGGTTAAGGCATGGACTATGATCGACCCCTATGTTAAGACTCTAGTTTAGACAAGAGTAGGTATGCTCTACCTCTTCCTAGAGCTTTCACAGGATGTCTACTTTTTGTTGTGCAGTTGGTTATAGTTGGGGCCTTGTCCCGACAGTGCTAGAAACATCCTTAGAAGCTATTGTAGATATGATATTTTGGGTTAATTTTCTTGCAACTTTTAGTCTCCAGCCATAAGCTTGGCATGTATATTTTGTGTGTGTGCATGTGCCTCTCTGGTTGCAACCTTAGTGTCTAGCTAGTTCCTTATCATTTTGGCTTATCCACCTTAGTGTATATGACTTATTGTTAACCAGCTCATGACCTTAATGGTCCAGACTTACTTTTTCAGATGTTATGCTACCCGATCTTTTGTCCCTAGTCTAGTTTGCTAGAAGGCTCAATGGCTAACTTGACCTATGATATATCAAGTGTCAATCATGCCTCCTCTCTTTTTTGGGGCATGACAATTGTATCCTGATCCATGCACGCTTCTGGTTTTGCCTACTCCTATGCATTTAGATAGGCAAATGACTATATACATTACTAGAAAACTAGTATTGTATAAAGGAACAAGAAATGTAGAATTGCATTGTCATTTTGTGAGACAACAGTTAATCACCTTTACTTTTGGCGCCTCCAAGCTCAATGTCTTGAGCTAAACCACTTGATTGTGGTGTTCAACTTTCACTTGTTAACAATTTGTACACCTTGCTATGTCCCTGTTCATACCATTCTACCAATACACTTCTCTCAAATCCTTATACATTTTGGTGGATCGCAGATGAATAGAACACTGGTGTCATGAGATTCCTCTAGTATCTTATCACTTAGACCATCAACATTAAGAACACACAACCACCTTTGGTAACGGGGTACTCTATCTCCCCCTTGTGAGAAAACAATAATATTTTTTTATCAATCACCAAATTCTTTAACTCAACCAAGGTAGGATCCATGTGTTGTTTTTCTTTGATGTCTGCTATCAAAGACGAATCTACCCTATTTTGTACAAGTACACCACTATTGCTTGAACAAATCAGCCTCACACCCAAATGAGTCAAATAATGCATTTCTTTGACTAACTCGTTCCTTCCATCCTCAATCTACACAAAGATACTCATAGATACTCTACTAAGTGCATCAACCATAATATTTGCCTTGTCTGGGTGATACAAATCCTACTCATGTCATAATCCTTTAGAAGGTCCAACTAACCTCATTCGCCTTAGGTTCAAATCGCTTTGGCTAAAAAGATAATGCAAAATCCATTTGACTCAGCAGATATTGCAAACTCTTATGGTTGGTTAATATATCAACATACCCTATATAGATAATGTTGCCAAATGTTTAATGCAAACACAACGGCCACAATTCAAGATCATGGATCGGGCAGTTCCTTTCATGCATTTTCAATTACCTTGAGAAATAGGCAATGACTGTCATGATCCAAACCTAGGGCCTAGACGTCACTGGCAAATTGGGAACCCAAAGGAACCCCAACAAGCCTCATAGCATATCATTACGCATCCTTGGTTGCAAAAGCAATTAAAATAGCATTTAAGAGTAGAAATAGGGATAACCGGGGCTAAGGGACATCTTTCATATCGTAAAGAATAAGAGTCAAGAGAGAGTCAATAATCATAACATTACACATGACATGTCCAACAACACCTCTAATACATGGATAAGACAAGGGCCAAGACAAGCAACCAGGCTCACCCACATAGTCAACATTTACATAAAAGAAAGGTAGTTTAGAACATAGTAGGAGATCATAAGCAATGTCCCTAGAATGGAGGACTCACCAACAAGCTTGAGTGAATTCGTACTAACCACGTGGATGGAGATGCTCAAGCGGGCCACTGGTTCCTATATGGTAATATCGTGTAGGCATAGAGTATGCATTATTACGTTGGAATGTACTAAGTATGTAGGTTGTAATGCAATAAGAGATAAGCAATATGATCAAAATGCATAATCATAGCAAGAGATAGTATCTTAACAACATGGCATGCATGAACAATATTTGATGTAAAACATGTTTGAAAGTAATCGTACTTGCATAACTTGTTTAACATAATAAGGAGACATACTTAGATCATCTAAATATCTTGTACTAGAGGGTGAGAAATATAGCAAGAGTCATAACCGTTAATAATAGGTAATGGTAGTACATGAAATAATAAATAGGACATGAGGGTAGAAGATAGCATAGGTCATAATCCCTATATGTGTGTATGAGATAATACATAGCCTTACATTGCATATGATGGTGAGGAATACCACATAGTTCATAACCCCTTCATATGAGTACATCGCGTAACCTCAATTCATACACGAGGGTAAGGAATACAACATAGTTCATAACCCCTACATGTAGAAATAAGTGAATAGCACATGAGGGTAGAAGGTAGCATAAGTCATAAGCCCTACATGTGTGTACCTTACACAACTTCAAACCATACACGAGGGTAAGGAGCACAACATAGTTCATAACCCCTTCATGTAGGTATGAGTAAGTGAGTATCATTGATTCGTACATGAGGGAAAGGTGTACAACATAGTTCATAACCCCTACATGTAGAAATTGGCCTTGTACTAGAGGGTAAAGCATATACATAGTTCATAACCCCTTCTAGTAGGCTTCACAATTCACAAAAGCATAAATCGTAGCATAAGGACTCAATAACTCATCAACGATTCCCAAGAACATAACAACATGAGAGCCTAATAATTCACTTGCAATACCATAGGTGCTTTATATGTTTTAAACACACACATATACATTCCTTTCATTATCATATAGTCATTCAACTCATAAGACATGCATTGGACTATCAATTCCTCAAGAACCCTAAACCGGACATTTTATCAATCACTTGGTAGGTGGATAAGCTAGTATAAAACCATGCAATTCAAGAATGAAAACATGCAAATACATCCAATGTAAAGACATCAATGAATACTTGGTAACACCATCAAGCAATATACATCAAAATCCTTTATCAAATCTCACAATAGACCTTAGATCCATAGCTCAAAACATGCCAAAACAATCACAATTTCATAAATCCCAACATAGTGTGCAGTGAATTTCATAATAAATAAGACTCATGAGTAAACCAACTTTAAATCATGCAATTTTTAAAAAAAGGAAGCTTGGACATCATGGGTAAAAGGGACCCATGAAAGAAACCCACATACCTTAGTTTTGGAGATGAACTTGATGAAGATTGGAGATGGAGACTTGAAGCTTGAGGGGAAATCCTTAGATTTGAATGAGTTTTGGGACTTGAATTTAGGAGATAAAATATTGTCTAAGTGTTTACCAGAGTATTTTGGGAATGTCTTGGAAGATATGAGGGTGAAATGAGGCTAAGTATAGGTATTTTCACGCATGGGAAGGCTTAGGCCCAAGACCCAAAAGCCTTGGACTAGACAAGGAAAAACTATGCAAAATTTACATAGGGGCGCGCCCTTGGTGCGTCGTGCTAGGCGTATGAGTGCCCACTGTTTTTCGCAATCTTGGAAAATCAAAATTGTGAATCATTCGGTCTAAAATCAAGGTTAGACCCATTTGCCACTCATTCTGGCCCCCTGAACAAGAATATGAAGTTGGATTTCAAAATAACACACGAATTTTGAGATATATGAAAATTACGATTCCAGGCATTTTTGAGTCACATTTTCAGGCACTTTTTGGGGGTCGTTAAAATATCTCTCCCTTGGGAACATTCGTCTCTGAATGTCAAAGAAACGTACAAGAGAAGAGTAATCATAAAGAGGTCAGCCCTAACAAGAATGCAATAATACACTTTTAAAATACCATTTTCAAAATCTCAACATAAGTGTAAATTCACTATGAACCCTTTCAACGCAAACATGAATGCATGCAAATGACTTAACATGAGACATGAAATCACAAAAAGGAGTCTGACATGTTATCATAAGTTTGAATAGAATGAGATAGATGCGAATATTATTTCTCCATGCCCGCTCCCCGAGAGTCACTTCTGACTAGACGAACCTTCTAAGGAGCCTTAACGAACACTACATCCTTATCAATCAATTTAAACACACACATAAGCCACTTAGTACCGAAAGTCACCATCTCCCCCTTGGGAGAAGACCTCCCCTCTATCATCCTTTACCAAGACCTCCAACTCTATCAAGATGGAATTCAAAGCCTTACTTATCTAGAACCCTTCAACCATAGAAGATTCACAACCCCTTACAAGCCCCCACTCATTGACAGGTTATTACGGAATTGGAATCTAAATCGACGGGTCTTACAATCAATAGAGATACAACATGCATGCAATTAATCCATACCAAGTATAATCATCAAAATCCACCACATCTAATACAACAAAACCATAAGTCAAGACCTGAATGCAACATGACCACGGAACAATTTCCAAAGACCTTTCTAGAAATAATAGACTTACTAATGGGATAGGAACCAAAAGTCCACATAACTATCCGGAACACACATGAAGCCCACTAGAAACAAAAGAATACTTCAACAAACCGGTAGCCATGTCGGGCACCTCATTCACCCTTTGCCTCCTTTGAAGAGCATAGAAACGATTACGTCTTGGAGCACCTCCTTGATCAATATACCCACCTTGGGCCTCTTGATTCACATGACCACCTTGTCCTTGAGGACGACCCTTCTTGCCCTGGTTCTGGACAGAAGGGCAATTAATAAGCTTGTGGCCTTCTTTCCCACACCCATACCATGCCCTTGAATTCTTTAATGGATTCAATAAATCTAAGTAAATTAAAGTTACCATGATGATGCCTTTCATATTTTGGGAATTTTGGAAAACTCATTCCACCATCGCCTCCTTGGAACCTTGGTCTATCCATTCCTTCCATAGCAAGCCTATTGTTTGGAGCACTTGGAATTGGTCATCTTCAATCCGAGCCCTCTTGGACTCTCAACTCCTTTTCTTCTTAAGCTTCTCACCTCAAGTGGTTTGGAATAAATCATGAGGCGAGACAAATCCATATCATTAATCAATGTTGCGGACCGACATTCTTCACTCACCAAATTGGAGACCCCCATCACGAACTTGTTCATTCTAGCCCTTGGGTTGGCAACCAAGTGAGGAGCATACCTAGAGATTGGTTGAACTTAAGGGGATACTCCCTCATACTCACTGATCCTTGCTTCAAATTCATAAACTCCACCATCTTGGCCTCCCTATGCTCAAGAGAGAAGAACCGATTAAGAAAAGCTGCCTTGAGTTCCTCCCACAGAACCACATTATTGTTTCCCTTCTCCTCCTTCCATTGAGTAAACCATGTTTGTGCTACCCCCTTGAGTTGGTAAGTTGCCAACTCCATGTTGTCTTCCTATCTAATACCCATGATGGCCAACACCTTATAAATTTCATCAATAAACTCTTGTGGGTCCTCATTCACCTTTGACCCATAGAACTCCGGTGGATTCATTCTCATGAAGTCTCTCAACCCAGATGTCAGTTTAGGAGCATGAGGGGCTTGGGCCCCTTGATTAACTTGATGGGCCATAGCTCGAACTAGCCAGGTAAAAGCATCCCGAAGCTCACCATGACTTAGTTATCCCTCGGGAGCGCGGGCTCTTCTTCCTCTTGTGTTAGACATGATCAACAAGCATGCAAAAGAACAATTGTTAGGGGGTGGAGGAAGGACTTACTTCAACTTTATAGCATGACTTAGAACATGAACAAAGGAAACATCTCCTAAAACATCTCATAGCCTCCTACTCATAGTTGTGGTGCACAACACAACTATGAATAAGATTCTAATCAACGCCGTGTGTTGGACTTCAAGGATCTAACAACCTACTGCTCTGATACCATCTTTGTCACGATCCAAGCCTAGGTCCTAGACGTAACCGGCGAATGGGGAACCCAAACGAACCCCAAGCAAGCCTCATAGCATATCATTACACATCCTTGGTCACGGAAACAATTAAAATACCATCAAAGAGTAGAAATAGGGATAACTGGGGCTAAGGGAAATCTTTCGTATCGTAAACAATAAGAGTCAAGAGAGAGTCAATAATCATAACATTACACATGACATGTCCAACAACACCTCCAATACATGGATAAGAGTGGGGCCAAGACAAGCAACTGGGCTCACCCTCATAGTCAACATTTACATAAAAGAAAGGTAGTTTAGAACTTAGTAAGAGATCTTAAGCAACGTCCCTGGAATGGAGGACTCACCAACAAGCTTGAGTGAATTCGTACTAGCCACCTGGATGGAGATGCTCAAGCGGGGCACTGGTTCATACATGGTAATATCATGTAGGCATAGAGTATGCGTTAGTATGTTGGAATGTACTAAGTATGTAGGATGCAATGCAACAAGAGATGGGCAATATGATCAAAATGCATAATCATAGCAAGAGATAATATCTTAGCAACACGGCATGCATGAATAATGCTTGATGTAAAACATGCTTGAAAATAATAGTACTTGCATAACTTGTTTAATATAATAAGGACACATACTTAGATTATCTAAATACTCTGTACTAGAGGGTGAGGAATATAACATGAGTCATGACCCCTACTAGTAAGTAATGGTAGTACATGAAATAATAAATAACACATGAGGGTAGAAGATAACATAGGTCAGAACCCCTACATGTGTGTTTGAGATAATACATAGCCTTACATTGCATATGAGGGTGAGGCATACCACATAGTTCATGTAGGTATGAGTAAGTGAGTAACATTGATTTGTACACGAGGGTAAGGTGTACAACATAGTTCGTCACCCCTACATGTAGAAATTGGTCTTGTGCTAGAGGGTAAAACATATAATATAGTTAATAACCCCTTCTAGTAGGCTTCACAATTCACAAAAGCATAAACCGTAGCATAAGGACTCAATAACTCATCAACGATTCCCAAGAACATAACAACATGAGAGCCCAACAATTCACTTGCAATACCATAGGTGCTTTATATGTTTTAAACACACATATATAAACATCTTTCATCATCATACAGTCATTCAACGCATTAGACATGCATTGGACCATCAATTGCTCAAGAACCCTAAACCAGACATTTTATCAATCACTTGGTGGGTGAGTAAAGCTAGTATAAAACCATGCAATTTAAGAGTGAAAACATGCAAATAAATCCAATGTAAAACCATCAATCAATACTTGGTAACATCCTCAAGTAGTATACATCAAAACCCTTAATCAAATCTCACAATAGACCTTAGATCCATAGCTCAAAACATGCCAAAAACAATAACAATTTCATAAATCCCAATATAGTGTGCAGTGAATTTCATAATAAATAAGATTCATGAGTAAATCAACTTTAAATGATGCAATTTTTAAGAAAAAGAAGCTTGGGCATAATGGGTGAAAGGAGCCCATGAAATAAACCCACATACCTTAGTTTTGGAGATAAACTTGATGAAGATTGGAGATGGAGACTTGAAGCTTGAGGGGAAATCCTTAGATTTGGATGAGTTTTGGGACTTGAATTTAGGAGATGAAATATTGTCTAAGTGTTTACGAGAGTATTTTGGGAATGTTTTGGAAGATATGAAGGTGAAATAAGGTTAAGTATAGGTATTTTCACGCATGGGAAGGCTTAGGCCCAAGACCCAAAAGTCTTGGACTGGACAAGGAAAAACTGTGCAAAATTTACATAGGGGCGCGCCCTTGGTGCGTCGCGCCAGGGGTGCAAATGCCTACTGTTTTTCACAATCTTGGAAAATCAAAATTGTGAATCGTTCGGTCTAAAATCGGGGTTAGACCCATTTCCCACTTAATGTGACCCCCTGAACAAGAATATGAAGTCGTATTTTCAAAATAACGCACGAATTTTGAGATATATGAAAATTACAATTCCAGGCATTTTCGAGTCACATTTTCGGGCACTTTTTTTGGGTCGTTACAATGACCTTGTAATGTTGCATCAAAACACAACCCAACCCTACACATGATGTATCACAATTAAAACAAAGCTATCCAAACCTTACCATAATGTCAAAATAGGGGCTGAAGTAAGGCAATCCTTAATTGTTTGAAAACTTTTATCACATTTATCGGACCATTGAAATTTCACCTTCTTTTGGGTCAACTTAGTCAAAGGAGAGACAATGGAAGAAAACCCGTCAAAAAATCTTCTATAATATTCAGCCAAACCCAAAAATCCCCTAATGTCAATAGGGGTCAATGGTCTAAGACAATTCCTAAAAGAGTCATAAGTAGACATAAATAAGACCAATGTGTAGTTATATTGTAAGAGAATAATGTAAAAATAAGGATTAAGAGTAGAAAACAAATTATCATAAAAATCATACATATGCTGAAGTAAAGTTGAGGCGGTACATAGCGAATTCGAGAATTCAACCACAAACAAGGAAATAGTTTCAATTATGATAACTTCATCTTAAAGCCAAATCAGGTGATTTAAAGGGCTAACTTGCATGGAATTTCAAGGAGAACACCATGTACGTGTTAGAAATTATTTTTGGTTGATTAGAAAACCTATGTAAGACCATAGCTGACTGAATCCTACTCAGACTTCAACCAATTCAATAAAGACCAATGACTATTATGCAAACCCTCCACTTTAAATATCCAATGTCTTGCAATAAATGAAGATTTAAACATAGATTCAAGTTTCAAAGCTCAAATCATCAATCATAATAGAAGGAATCATGAACCCGTAATCAATTGAAATTAATGGATAAAACCACTTGAATTAAAATATAATAATCAACTATGGCAAAAGCACAAGGTTCAAATCGATAGCCCAATAATAAAATCAAATCCAAGGATCAATTACACCTATAATTCTAGCAATACGAGGGGGGATGAAGAATTAACAAAATAAATTACAATCCAAGATCACAATCTTGAAAAGGAATTGTGGTGAAACTTGCTTCCAAATTCTAACCGCAAGCTAAAACATGCTCTCCAAGATTTGTGTTTCTTTTCTTCTCTCCTAGAATATGATGGGAGATGGTGAATTATGCTGAGGAGAGAGTGAATAAAAGTCTTTCGGATTAACAATAGTGAAATTTTAGTTCTATACCATCACTGGGCAACTACCCATCGTGATCATTGGATTGTTGGTCGCAATCACGAGGTTAAGTTGACCAAGTCATCGTAATCGTGATCCTCTCCTACACGATTGCATGGTCAAGGTTGACTAGACTATCATGATCATCATGACTCTTCACGTGATCGCGATGAACAACTGTCTTGTTGATTGCAATCGCGAACCTTGCCTTCCTCATATTCAAAATTAGGCTCTTCATAATGACTTGCTGTGTCCACCACTTTGGCTTTCTCTAGACCTCCACCTAGAAAATGTGTGGTCAGTCAGTCTATTTAGGTATGCATGTAACTTATCAGACTTCTCTTTTTTTTTCCTCTACTCTGTTGACATCTCATACATAAACCCTACATAGTCTGCATTCCTTGTATACTATACCTTGTTGTTCTTTGATACCTGATCCAAGATTGTTGTTGCTTCCTAGAATGTTCTGGCCATAAAAGAACCACCATACTCCTCATCTATGATTGGCTTGGTCATAAAATTGCAAGACTTGTAGAATACTTCTTTGAGATGCTTATTCGTCAAATTATAGTTTGGGTAGTGCTTCAGCTTTTTTCTGAGTCTTCCTCATGTTTCATGCAAAGCCTCAAATGGTAGCTTCTTATGGGTATTAATATCATCTTTTATCTAAGACTTCTTAGATGATGGAAAAAACCTTTCTAAAAGGGCATCTTTTAGCTCCCTCCAAGTTTGGATCGAGTCATGTGGGAGCTCATTTAATCATTTCATTACCTATGCAGACAAAGACAATGGGAACAACCCCAAGCGTATGGTTTCTTGGCTAACTCTAGGAATCTTAGAGGATCTGCACATAGCCACAAAGTTCATCAAGTATTGATTTGCATCATTCCCCACTGCTTCACTAAACAATCATTTTAGAGTTAGCATTTGGAGCATAGTGTATGGGTGGTGGTGGGAGGGTTATTGCTCTAGTGGATCCCACACCATCACCATCATCATTATCATATATAGAATTAAACTATTTTTTACCACGTCCTCTTAATGCTAGTTGACACTGAGAAGGTGGTAGTCCTTCATCATCATCACCATCCAGCTCTACCCTATTACCATCGTCATCCCTGGCGTGTTGTCCAGCTAACTCTCTTAGATTTTGCGCCTCTCAGTCTTGTGCATTCATTTTGTAAATTGACCTAAAGAGATATGAATTTTATGAAACGAGTGATTCACCTATGCTTCGAGTGTTTGGCATACAAACTTGGTTCCTACACATGCAAAAACTCAAAAACAAAGGTAAAAATTAGGAAATAGAACTTCAACTGAAAAGCAACTAATAGAAATACTTTCAAGTGGTATTCTTTGATAATGATGCCATTTTTTATAACATTCAATTATACTTCTCAAAAGAAATATAGACAACCATTGGCAATATATTTACCCAACTATGAGTCAAGTTCAATCCCACAAGGAATAGGTCAAAACAAGTTTATTAGTAATCACTTCTCTATTGGAGTTGCTACTTCCCAAAAATAAAAGTGCATTAATTAAAATAGAGGTTTGGTTTTAAGATAATGACACTTAACAGTTAACAAAGAGTGAAAATAATCGGTGTTAATAGCTGAAGACTTAGGGTAGGATTGTTCTCTATGACTTGCAACTATGTAGGCAATACATATGTGGGCTATTGTTTATTATATGGCATGCAAAATCCGGAGAGTTAGATAACAACTACTTCACCTCCTGATCCAACCTAGACATACTTTATTTGTCTCCTCTCAATCTCAAAATGTGTGCTTTATTAGCCTTTGCTCTTGATCTCAAATTACTATCTCCTCTTGATGTCATGACCCAAGAATAGATGTGATGACACTTGTCTTATCCCACCAAAACAAGTCAGCCAAAAATCCAATTATAATGATAAAGTGTGGAAGGATAATACAAATAAAGGTTCAAATGCAGATAATAAGTCAACTTAATTAAAAATCCCGAAAACCTGGTTGTCACATGCACAAGCCTCTTAATGCATTACAATAGATTTGAAATAAAACAGAAGTATCAAACGATATTATCTCTCAAGTAAAACAAAATCATAAATAGGAGTGAGAAGTCTGCTGGGATGGCAAACAACTACCTCGCACAATCTCCACAAGAAGCCTCGGACAAGAATAGAGGGTATCACGAAGATCCGGGCTCGTAACCTATAAAAATGTAGTAGCAAGGGGTGAGTACCAAACACACGGTACCCAACAAGTGAACTACTAAAAAAAAAATTATTTAATATAGTATACAGGTACTCCTAACACTCTAATCGAACCTTCACAACTATAACCTGCATGAAAACCAGCCAAACAGAACATTTCACAATTCATATATCGTATAGCTCAATGATATCACACCAACAATTATAGATCAACATCACGAGGTATCAAGTACATCCATCATAAGTTTCACAAGAAGACACTCATGAGTTCATAAATGATGAAGATGTGCAAGGTAATGGAATATAATAATGTCACGTATAATGATGGATGTCTAGCCTAGTGATACTCACCCACTGTCTCTCAGTTCGGGACCCATGGGGAACTTTTTTTTATGCATCTGTCGAGGCGTATGACGCGACCCTCGAATCCTAGTATTCATCGCAGCGTGTGACACGACTCTCAAATCATAATATCCGTCATGGCGTGTGGCACGTCTCTTGAAATGGTACAACCTTTTTAAATTCTTATTTTCTCTCAGTTCACATAACACTTGTTACAAAAATCAATGCAAATAGGCATATTTACACAATAATAAGAAGATGACTAATGTTAATACAATTCACAATTCACAACACCTTGATACAACATCAATATTAATTCAATACCTTTCAAAATCATTCTCAACACCTCACACAAGGAAGTACGACATTCTATGTACTTAACAAAGGTTAAGAAATTCACTTGCCATAGTCGAATCACGTTCAATCAAACACTTGAGACTTTCCCTTTTGAATAAAATCTGAAGCACCATGATCTAATCAATTTTTTAGAATTAAATTTTGAAACGAATAACACTCATGATACTATATGACCTAACATAGACACAAATTGTCTAATTTATTCTATAATCAATTTTCTTAAATTTCAAACCTAGGATTGAGTCTTAATTATTTCAAATAATATAATTGTAATTGTGTTCATAAAATACAAACCCCCAATATTAATACAAAAATATATACACATGTGAAACGCACACCATAGTAATAGGTTGGACTAAACAATGAACCAAAAGCACTCGCAGAAGGGTGATGATGAAGGAGAACTACAAACTCTGAGCGGAAGGTGAGAATGAAGGAGAGACATACATATTAGCAACTTAAAGTGTTAATATTATAATATAAAACATTTAAGCAAATTGTAGAGTTACCTATAGACTGTATTTGACATAGTTATACTAATTACCCACCAATCATGCTACTACATACTTACAGCTTGTTTGGAACTATTACGAAACTACCTTCCTAAATTATTCATCCACTCATTAATTTCCTACACATTAAGCAATATAGGACCCTAATGTTTCACGCAAAACAATGACAACTTAGTGCTTAACTTCCTGAAATTTCTATTACATATATATGATTGATACTAATAATATACAACTCTCTAATGATTTCAACAATAATTTAAAGCTCACCTAAGCCAACAATATTTATTTTCTCTCGAGTTCGTCACTTCTAAAACCGCACGAATAGTTAATCTCATTCAAACCCTAATCTCCTTATTTTCTTTTCTTGTTTTCTAACTTAATTAATTGATTAAAAGATGACACATATTACACTAATTTATTCTCAAGTACATCTACAAATTGGTATAGGATGTTAACTAAATTAAGATTTAGTCTACTAATTAAATCAATTATTCAGATTTATCCATAAACTAAATAACCATAGTTATAGAATAATCCAAAATACTCATTTAAAATTTATGAGAAGGATATTTTAGAAAAATAAGAGGACTAATTATCAAAATGACTTAACGAGTCATTACACTTGAGCTCAAGTCCTTAGACAAAGTTGATTTCCTTGAACTTTTGTTATGATTATCTATTACTAATCACTACCTCTCTCTCAAACAAGAAACAAATACAGGTCATTTCTCAATGCATACATTCATTATGAAAAGGTTTTGGATGAAGATAAATATAATACATACAACACAACCCACGAAAATTGCCCTAAACATTTGCCTATGTTGTTACTTTGTAATGGTTCCCATAACCCAAATTGTGGCTTTAGTTATACATATTCATAGTAATAATTTTAAAAAGAAATGAAGAATATAGCAATAGAAGATGAGAAGATTAAAATCACAAGTCAAAATCCATAAATAAATGATGAAATCTTGAAAAGTGTAGCCAAAGTCACTTCACTATCATACAGCGTATTTCCATAGTCAATACTCCATCGGTCTCATTTTATGTGGCACCCTTTCTTTTTTCGTCTGTCCCAAAAAGAATGTCACATTACTCTAATTGGAAACAATTTACCTTTAGAATTCATTTTCTACCCTTAATGAAATGATTCTCAGCCACACAAATATTTAAGAATCATTTTAGACCACAAATTTTAAAAGTCTTCTTTTTTACCTTAAATACCGTGCCAAGTCAAAGAGTGCCACATAAAATGGGACGAAGGGAGTAATAATCACAAAATAATTTAGAATGCTATTTATATACATGAAAAATCTAATCCTAGTTAAAATAGGAAAACTAGTTCGGTGGGACTATGAGGTGCCCTTCATAAGTCGTGGTGCACTCCACGACCCATGAAGAGTTTTGTGGTGTGTCACTTCACTTTATCTTTAATCCCATGCTTCGTCCCCACCACAGGATTTCTCCATAGGATGTGTTACTCTCCATGGCCCATGGTGGGTCTCGTGATAAGTCACTTGTGCAACTATGCAAACCAACATTGATGTTAAGTCATTCTTCATGAAACCTTTAATAAAATGTGGTGGGCTTCACGACCCTGGTGGGTCTTGTGCAGTCCCACTTTTGAAAAATTCGTCTAGATTTTCAGGATATATCATTCACGATGGCCCACCATGAGGCGTGGTATGATCCATGACCTATGATGGGGTCCATGGTTCGTTTCCTTGCATTTGTTTCAGCTCAACTTTATCAAATATCCTAAAATCCATGGCTACACCTATTTTTCTATAGAAAAACATAAAACACACATCATATTCACAAAATATACTTGGAGTTTCAATTATTCATGGTTTTAAAAGACAAAGGTATCGTAATTACACAACATATCAATGCGAACCCAAGATTTTACTATAATTTTTACTACAATTCATGCTTATAAATTTACAAGTCTTTCAAGAAAATTTATAGAAGGGGTGACCTAAGACCCTAGTGA
>JAPFFP010027714.1:0-15931 GCA_026153255.1 Solanum medicagineum | reverse complement strand
GAAACCTGGGAGAAACAAAACCGTGCGCTGGTGCATGGGCGACCCATGGCTGGCAAAGCGGACAATATATGCACGTGCGGGGTCCGGGCTGTTACAATGTATGTATATATATATATATACATATATATGACCTAGCACCAAGATGGCTTTGGCAAATTCCATAGTTCCATAACTATGTGCCACTATAGGAATGATGTTCATATTTTTATGCTTTAAAGATGTGGTAATGGACTCATATAGCTTTAGTGAACACTTACCATGCTGGGATAGAACCTAAAGGGTAGGTTAACGGTGAGGATCGAGTCTACCTTGGCAAAGTAGATTTCTCTTAGCTTGATGTAGAGGGAACATCAAGATTCCATGTAATAGTCTGCATGGTTTTATATGTCGGTTATGGTCTTATTTCCATATATGTATGTTAATGTTATGAATGGATTTTATGATGCTTCTTCCTATGAATTTAAATTGCTTGCTCATGATATTGTATCCTTATCCTATTGATTATGATTATGCATATTGATATTGTGAGTCCTTTGATTGATGGCATACCTATATACTTAGTACATTCCACGTCCTAATGCATAATTCTTTGCCTACATGATCCAACCATGTAGGGACGGATGATGAAGTGACCATTCTATTACGTGGCTAGGTTTGGATTTCGAGCTTGAAGACTTGTTGGTGAGTTACCATGGTTCAAGACCCAACCCCTTTATGATGCTTTTCTTTTATATTGAGACTTTATAATTTTCTTTTTTTGATGTATATCTTGAGGGTGAGCTAGTGAGCTATGTGCTAGACCTCGCCAAGATCTATGAAGTAGAGGAATGACTTGGATCTAAATGGATTAATGTATAATCCCTCATGGGAACTATGATATTCTTACTTTTATGTACTTCTGCTTTCCTATTCTGTAATTTATGCTTATATCTCTTTATAAATGATTATGTATGGACACAAGGCTTGGTTGGGATGTATTCAGGTGTCACATTCGCCATGTCACGACTAGGCCCTATGTTCAGGTCATGACAAAAGTAGAATCAGAGCACAAAGTTTTAAAGCATCCTAGGGAGTTTAGCATGTCACGTCGAGTTGAGTCTTGTCCATTAGTGTGAAGCGCGCCACATCCATGAATAGGATGCTATGAGACATTCAAGGAAACTTTGCTTTTTTTTTAACTATATGTCTTGCCTTCAAAGCTTCCATATCCTAACACTTGTCCCTTGGTGTTTTTAGAAATAGCTCCATGACGTGCTCCAGTGCGAAAGAAAAATGATATTAATGCGAACTAAGTTCCTCCGGCTCCTCAATGTCCCCATGTCCCTCAAGCGAATCAAGTGTCTAGTGAGGAGTTTAGAGCCATAATCACTATGTTGGCTCAAGGCATTGCTTCTCTTAAGACTCCTACTCTGGCTTTGAGGATGAGAGATTTTGCTAGGATGAATCCCCTGGAGTTTCATGGTTCAAAAGTGAATGAGGATCCACAAGAGTTCATTAATGAGGTGTACAATATGGTGATACTATGGGGGTGTCTTTCGAAGAGAAGGTCGAATTGGATGCCTATCAACTTAAAGGAGTTGATCAAGTTTGGTTTACTTAATAGAAGTTTAAAAAGGTTGATGAAGGTGCTATTGATTGGGTGATGTTTAAGGCCACTTTCCTTGATTGTTACTTCCCACTTGATCTAAGGGAAGCTAAGGTGATGGAATTCATGCACTTGAAGCAAGGTGGCATAAGTATGAGGGAGTATGCCCTCAAGTGTTGTCTAAATTTGCTCCTTTCTTGGTGGCCGACTCAAGAGCCCGCATGAAGAAATTCACTCTGGGTGTGTCTACCTTTTTATAGATGAAATGAAAGGCATCCATACTCATTAAGAAAATGGATATCTCTATACTCATGACTTATATCGAAGAAGTGGAGAGTGAGAAACTACAAAAGATGAGGACAAGGGAGTCCAAGAGGGCTCGTTATGATGGTGGATTTTCTTATAGTAAGACTAGTGGTGGCTGATTCCAACAAGGCTAAGGGTCTTCTAGAGGTGTTCCTCAAAGGTTTGACAAAGATAAAGGGGCCAACCCAAAGGCCTAAGGTGAGTTTGTGAAAGGTGGTGCTATCTCTCCTAATTGCCCCAAGAGTGGGAGGAACCATGTTAGTGAATGCTTGAGAGGTACCAATGCATGCTTCGATTGTGGAAAGATAGGACGTAAGAACATCGAGTGTCCTAATGTGGCTAATACGGGTAAAGAAAGGCGTCCACAGAGTCAAGTAGCTCAAAGAGGGCAAGTGCAACTAGGTGACAAAGCTCAAGGTGGTGGTATGCGTGATAATCGATTCTATGCTTTGCATGCTAGACAAGCGGTTGATGAGGGTCCCAATGTTGTTACTGATATGTTAAAAGTCTTTGATACAGGAAGGAAAGTAAAAACCCCCGATAAGAAAAAGCAATCAGCCGCTGATAATCAATTCGGTCGTTGTGGTCGGACTCTATTATGGATTTCTGACCACATGCCAATATGTCTTTTGTTACTCACCTTTCTATAAAGTTTGATGTGTCTCTGGAAGTTTTGTTAGAGCCTTATTCAATCTATACTCTTATTGGTGAGTTAAGCCTAGCCAGGAAAGTCTATAGAAATTTTCTCGTGTTGGTCTTACATAAAGTCTTCCCATGTGGTAGTTGAGCTTGACCTGATCGATTTTGATGTTATTCTTGGTTTGGATAGGTTACATGCATCCTATGCATCTATTGATTGTAGAACCCGTAAGGTCACATTCCAAGTCCCTAATGAGCCTATTCTTGAACAGAAAGGAACCAATTTTGTGTCAAAGGGAAGTTTGTCTCTTATATGAAAGCTATGAAAATGATTTCCAAAGGTTTCCTATATCATGTTATCTGAGTCATGGATGTTGAGTCTTATGTTCCTACTCTTGATTTGGTCCTTATAATTAAAGAGTTCCCCGATGTCTTTCTTGATGACTTACCCTGTATTTGTACCATAAGGAAAAGTGATTTGGTATTAATATCTTGCCCGACACTTGACCTATTTCTATACCTCCATACCTCATGGCCCTGGTGGAGTTAAAGGAATTGAAGGGACACCTAAAGGATTTGCTTGATAAAAGGTTCATAAGGCTTAGTGTGTTACCATAGGGTGCTCCCATATTGTTTGTAAGGAAGAAAGATGGTTCACTTTGGATGTCTGTGGATTATTGACAATTAATAAGGCAACCATCAAAAACAAGTATCCACTTCCAAGGATCAATGGCCTCTTTGATCAAGCACAAGGTGCAAGCTACTTTTCTAAGATAGATCTCTAGTCCAAATATCACCAACTGAGGGTGAAGGATGATGACATTCCAAAGATGGTATGTTGATCGAGATGGTCATTTTGAATTTTTGGTTTTGTCATTTGGACTAACAAATGCTCCTTCCGCTTTCATGGATTTGATGAACAGGATCTTCAAATCGTATTTGGATATGTTTGTGGTGGTGTTCACAAATAATATATTGGTGTACTTATTAGATGTAAAAGAGCATGAAGACTATTTTAGGATTGCGTTGCAAACTTTGAGGATAGATAACTCTTTGCTAAGTTTAGCAAGTGTGAATTTTGGCTAAGAGAGGTGGCTTATCTTGGTCACATTATTTCGAGTAATGATATAAGAGTTAATCCAAAGAAGATTAAGGCTATAAGGAATTGGCCATGATTGTCTGCATTCGATATTTGAAGTTTTTTGGGTTTGCCCGAATATTGTAGGAGGTTTGTTGAATAATTTTCCTCCATTGCTTCACCATTGACGAGGTTAACCCAAAAGAAAGCAAAATTCCAAGGCAATTAAAGTGAAAAGAGTTTCCAATTGTTGAAGGATCGTCTTACTTCGGCTCCTATTCTGTCATTGCCCGACGGATCAGACTACTTTGTTGTGTATTGTGATGCCTCACAAATAGGCTTGGGTTGTGTGTTGATGCAACATGGAAATGTCATTTCCTATGCTTCAAGGCAATTAAAGTTACATGAAAAGAACTATCCAATGTATGATCTTGAGTTGTTGGCTATTGTGTTTTCATTAAAGATTTAGTGACACTATCTCTAAGGGTACATGTTAACATATTAACGACCAGAAGAAATTGCAAGATGTGTTTAGACAAAGGAATTACAATATGAGTGTAATGTATCACCCTGACAAGGCTAATGTCATAGCTGATATATTGAGTAGAGTGTCAATGGGTAGCATGACACATGTTAATAGTGGAAATAATGAAATGATCAAAGAATTACATCCCTTATCTTGTTTGGAATTGAGATTGAATAACTTGAGCAATGGAGGTGTATTAGTTCCCAATGGGGCAGAATCATCCTTAATGGAAGGTATTAAAGAAAAACAAGACACAGATCCATCTTTGGTTGATCAATTGAGGAAATTGGTGGTTGATAAGAGAGTAGACATCTTTTCACAAGGGAGAGATGGAGTATTGCATTACCAAGGACGATTATATGTACCCAATGTGGATGGACTAAGGGAGAAGATACTTGATGAAGCTCATATTTCCAAGTATTTTATACCTTCGGAGAACCACCAAGATGTATAGAGATTTGAGAGAAGTGTATTAGTGGAATGACATGAAGAAAGACATAGCAAGGTTTGTGAGGGGATATGCAAATTGTCAATAAGTAAAAGTGGAACACCAAAGACATTGTGGGTTGACACAATATATCGAGATACCAACTTGGAAAAGGGAGATAGTGAATATGGATTTATGGGTTTGCTAAAGACTAGAAAGCAATTTGAGTCAATGTGGGTGGTTGTGGATAGAATGACAAAAACAACTCACTTTTTGCTAGGGTAGACTTCTTATGGTGCTAAGGATTATGCTAACGTTTATATCCAAGAGTTGGTAAAGTTGCATAGGGTACCATTTTCCATTATATCTACAGGTGCTCAATTTACTTCTCATCTTTGGAACTCATTCCAAAAGGGCCTTGGTATAAAGGTGAAGCTAATTACCATATTTCATCCTCAAATAGATGGATAAGACGAAATGACAATACTAACATTAGAGGATATGTTGAAGGCATGTGTGCTTGAGTTGAAAGGGAGTTGAAATGATCACTTACCTCTTATTGAGATTGCCTATAACAATAGTTTACACTCAAGTACTGGTATAGCTCCATTTGAAGAATTATATGGTAGACAATATAGATCACCAGTGAGATGGTTTAAAGTTGGAGAAATGTCCTTAATTGGACTAGATTTGGTACTTTACGATATGGAGAAGGTGAAACTTATAAGGGAGAGGTTGAAAGCTACCCAAAGTCGTCAAAAGTCATATACCGATGTTAGGAGAAGAGAACTAGAGTTTGATGAAGGTGATTGGGTGTATTTGTAGGTTTCCTTAATGAAAGGAGTGATGTATTTTGACAAGTAAGGCAAATTAAGTCCTAGATATGTGGGGCCTTATGAGATAGTGAAGAGAATTGGAAGGTAGCCTATGAATTAGATTTGCCTATGGAATTAGCAATGGTTCATCCGGTGTTTCGTGTTTCAATGTTAAGGGAATGCTTGGGTGATCCTAATTCTATTGTTTCATTGAAAGATGTGTCTTTGAGGAAGATTTGACTTACGAAGAAGTACCGGTTGAGATTTTGGATCAGCATGTGAAGAAATTAAGGAATAAAGAGATTGCATCTGTCAAAATGTTATGGAGGAATTAATAAGTTGAAAGCGCTACTTGGGAGGCTAAGGTAGATATGATGAAATGATATCCTTACCTCTTTACTTCTATTCAAGCTTAAGGAACTTGATGCGACCCATTCCTTCATAATTCTCTCGAATGCACATCTCTTGTTAAGTTGCATGCATGCATGATCATAAAACTATTTTTGAATGATATTTGATGCATAAGTTAATTTGATGATGAAAGTGATGGTTACGATACAGTTTGGCATATATGATTATGCTGATGACTATGTTCCTACTCTAATCAAGTGTATTTCTGTCTTATTTGAGGATGAATGATCCCAAGGAAGAGATATTATAACACCCCTCATGTTTTTAGGATTAGAAAGTTGAAAGATAAGAAATTTGCTGATGGTTTGATCTTACGAGTCAGTCTACGATCTGTAGAAGTAACCAAGAGTCATAGGTAGGTTTATTGAATGCACCACTGAAAATGGGAAATAGAAGGATTTTTGGAAGATTACTTATGTGTTTCTAGGACGGGCCATATAAGAAACCACAATATGTCAACAGGTCTCGTAGGAAGAGGCCCTGAGGAACCTAAAATTTTCTAAGTCTAGAACCACATAATTGAAGGACGTACACACCATAAGTGAATCTATGGGTCATCATGCTTACTGTATGTTGGTAGCTTCAAATTCCAAAATCTTGATTTTTGTGGCACAAGGTTCTATGGACTGAAGTACGGACCATACATTGATCCATGACCTGCAGGAAGAGTTTTGTGGATGGCTTTGACATTTGTAATGAAGGGTGGTTTTGATATTTACAATTCTCCTAAGTCCTAAACTATGTCATTTTAGGTATCCTAACTGACTTAACCGACCAAGCCCTTATAAATCGCATTCCTAATTCATTCAAAGCCTTTAATCCTCAAATTTCTCTCCAAAGTTCTCAATATTTCTCTCTCTAAATTAAGGGTTCCATTGAAGCTAGAGCTTGAAGGTTTTATTAAGGATTTCCAAGTTTTTCTCCTCTAAGGATTCTACTTGAGGTATATGAGGCTTCATTCGTGGATTAGTTTTATCTATAGCCTAATCCAAAACCTTCTTTTTATCAAAGTTTTAAGATGATTTCTTATGGGCTTTAAGTCATGACTTCTAATGCATGGATTATGATTTCTATATGATGATTAGGTCTAACTAATACATAAATTATGATAATTTCAGGATGTATATGATTTTCAAGCAAAAGTATGTGATTTCAAGTATGCATGATTAGGACTTAATAACTTGATGTGGGTTCCTTCATCAGTGATCGAATTTGATTTTTAATTGCATGTTTCCTTATGAATCCTATCCCATAACATGATTTTAACTCAATTGTACATGGACCCACACTTAGCCACAACTCTTTATGATGAAGCTATGAATTTTAAGACTATGAACAAAAGTATGAAAAAGCATGTTTCAAAAGATGATGATAATGATATTATGACAATGATGATGTTAAGGTAGAAATATCTACCCACACTATGATGAAAGCAAAGTAGATGGACTACTCTTATGACATGATATTTTATGAAAGATTATGATGATTATTTTGAAAGCTATGAAAGTATGATTTTTAGTAATGTATGAACTATGTTGAAAGCTATATATATGCATGATTTATTTATTTTGTGGGATGTGACGTAGCATCGAGAGGGCTTTGGTAGATTCTATAGTCCCATAACTATGTGCCACCGTAGGAATGATTTTCATGCTTTTATGCCTTAACGGTGTGCTATTGGATCCATATAGCCTTAATGGACACTCACTGTGCTAGGATAGAGCCTAAAGGTTGGTCTTATATATTAGTTATGGTCTTATTCCCACATATGTATGTTAAGGTTATGAAAGGATTTTATGATGCTTCTTCCTATAATTTTAATCTTGTTTGCCCATGCATTTTGTGTCCTTATCCTATTGATTATTATTATGCATATTAATATTATTATTATTTCTTTTGATTCATGGTATAACTACATACTTAATACATTTCATGTACTAATGCTTAATTCTTTGCCTACATGATCTAACAATGTAGGGATGAACAACTAGGAAACCATTCCATTACGTGGCTAGATTCATATTTCAAGCTTAAAGACTTGTTGTAGAGTTCCCATGCTTCGGGAACCAACCCCCTTATGATTTTTATTTGTGAGACTTTATCATTTTCTTCTTTGATGTATATCTTGAGAATCTAGTGAGCTATGTTCTAGACTTTTCCAAGATCGATGAAGTAGAGGAATGACTAGGAGCTAATGGATTGATATATAATCTCTCGTAGGAACTATGGCATCCTTACTTTTATGTACTTCCACTTGCCTCTTTTCTAATGTATGCTTATATCACCTTATGAGTTCTTGTGATATGAACTCGAGGCTTGGATGGGATGCTTTTGGGTGTCATATTACGTGATAGAAAGCTTGTCCGAGTGTGGTTTGGCTACACATTTTGGGACTGGATTTGAGTATTAGACATATTTACGTGATAATTGTATGATTTAGATTGGATTATGAGCCAATGGCATGATATTATAGACTTTGATGGTAATGTGATACCGATTATGTCGAAAATTGAGTAAATGACAATCCTATGCATAAACTGAGATGAGATTGTGAGAATTGAGATAATATTTGATACCATTATGATAATATGGGTCTTGTGATATATTCTTGGTTGTATTGTGATTAATTGGTAATAATTGTGATAAACTTGACATTTATGAGCTTACTTGGGAACTTATGTAGCCCTGTTTTATTGACATCCTTATTATTGATGAGATAATAATGATATAAGATACAATGATGGCCTTGTAGTACTAGTTGATACATATGGTGTAACCCATCTGATGTGATGGCTATTGTACATATCATTTGTCATTTATATTGCTATTGTATTCATATTTGACTGGTTGTCTTGGTATGCACATATCTTATACTTGACTTGTTGTATTGTTATGCACATGTCTTATACTTGGCTAGTTGCATTAGTATACACATATCTTATACTTGAGTAGTTGCATGGTATGCACATATTTTATAGCATCCGTACCATTTGTGATGTTATGATATGTTAAGACACTTCAGCATGGGACTGCGATGCCTCGAGATAATTTTGTTATGGCCTCCGACGCCTTGAGATATTTGAGTACATGGTCATTGATGCCCCTTAGTACTATCTGGTAGCTTTAGCTTGATAGATTTGTACATCGGCCTTGTGATAGTCCTGATTTCACTTCATATATGGCTTGTGAAAAAATTGCATTCATGTATTGCATTGCATCATTTGTCAAATTTACTGTTTTTACTTGCTTTTATCTATTTTTATATTGTGTACTAACCTTGTGTTATTGGTAATAGAGTCTGCTAGTTTTCACAGGTTCGATTTTTCTTACCTAATCGGCTGAACCTGTTGGTGCATTTTGGTGTGCTCACCCCTACTTTGTTCCCTCCCTACAAATCGAGAACAGAGACTCATACAGGGTAGTTGATTCACTTTAGTTGAGCTTCTTTGTACCTATCCAAATCTTATCGTCGAGGCTCAGACTTTGAGTCGTCGTAGATCCTTTGGAATTTCTTTATTGCTTTCTTCTGACTTTGTATCAAATATTATCAGCTTTGTATATTAGTTGAGATAGTTGTATTTACTCTATCGTAATACTTTAGATGCTCTTGTACTCATGACTCCAGGTTTTGGGATTTCGTTTGTTATGCTATGATTATTTCTGCTTTAGTTTATTTTCTTTAGTTGTGATTCATTTTTCGATCGTGACAAGTTTTGTATCATAGCTCTAGGTTCGTTAGGCTTGTGAGATACGAATAGGGTGCTTAGTAGAGTCTTGCAGATCTTTGTATAGACGAACACACCCATCTCCTGGAGGTTATGCAGAACTTGATAGAAAAACTTTCATATCTTCCTTCTAGTCATGTGTTTCTTCATATCACATGTTTTGGAAGTATTTAATCTACTCCTTATACACAGATGCTGATTGCTAGATCCCATTGATCAGTGGGAGAGATGGAGTAAGCTAATGTGGCTCCCACTCGAGGTTGAGACATGGTTCTTGACAGGGCCAGGGGTCGAGGACTTGCTAGAAGGGTAGGCCTACCCAGAGGGCATCCTGGATCAGCTTCTCCAAAGCCTGTTTATGAGCCAGAGGGGCCTATCAATCCTATCTCATTGCCCTTAGTCCAGATGCAACACCCTCGGTTTAAAAGTTGCTCTTGAGGGTATTGGCTAAATTGGAAGGATCACCTCCTGCCCCAGCTATTGTTGAGTTACTTATTTCTACAACACCAATTGGTCTTTCTATATTTCCATTTGAGCCAACCATAATTCATGTGGGTCTTTTTTCAGCCCCAGAAGATCTCCTATGACTGCTATGATTCCACCTCAAACATCTCAGTTGAGTGAGTTTGGGTTCTCAACTTAAGAGTTTAGCTATTTCTCCATCTATTGCACCACCCTTTATTTATTTTCACGACCCAAGACTAGGGCCTAGACGTGATACGGCGAATAGAAAACCCGAACAAACCCCAAACAAGCCTCTTAATATATCATTACAAATCTTTGGTCGTGGAAGCAATAAAACAATAATACGAGATAGTAAAAAGGGAATACGGGGCTAAGGGACATCTTCGATACCATAGAAATATAACAAGCCCATAAAATAGCATTAATACATCATAAGGTTCCAACAACACCTTTACTAGATAGATAAGAGTGAGGGCCAATACAATCTCCGGGCTCACCCTCATAATCATACGTTTCTTATATAGAGAAAGTCAATGCATAGCATGAAAATCAAGAGACATATGTCATCAAAGTTGAGGATTCACCAACTTGCTTTGATAGAGATCGTACTAGCCATGGGGAGGAGGAGGATGATCAAGTGGGGCTCCGGTTCCTACGTGGTAACATCATATAGGCATAGAGTATGTGTTAGTACATTGAATGTACTAAGTATGTAGGATGCAATGCAACAAGAGATGGGCAACATAATCAAAATGTGTGATCATAAGCAAGAAATAGTATATTAGCAACATGGCATGCATGAACAATGCTTGAAGTCAAACATGCTTATATATGGAACATATTACACGTGTAGTAAGAGACCTCTTGATGGTTGTCACACCATACCATCTATGGTGATGGAGGCACCAACCACTCAATTGGTTGATGGTTGTCACACCCTACTATCCATGGTGAAGAGGTGCAAACCCCTCATCGGTTGATGGTTATCACACCCTATTATCCATGGTGAAGAGGTACAAACCCTTCATCGGTTGATAGTTGTCACGCCCTACCATCCATGGTGATTAAGTATAGCGCCCTCTCAACAAGCTGTGGTCAACTTGAAACACTATAGATACTTTTTCATGAAATCAATACATATATACATTACTTTCATCATCATAAAGTGACTTAACTCATATACCATGCATTAGACCTCCAACAACTCAAGAAACCTTAATTGGACATTTTTTATTAAACCATTGGTGGGTGTGTAGTGCTAGTGTAAAACCATGCAATTCAAGAGTGTAATCATTCAGGAAAAGCCAATGTAAAACCACCCATAAACACTTGGTAAAACCCTCATGCAATGCACATTAAAACCCCTCATCAAATCTCAAAAGTAGATCATAGTTTGGTAGCTCAAAACATGCTTAAACAATCATACTTTAGTGAAACCCTAACATAGTCCATAGTAAAATTCATAGTAAGTAAGACCCAAAAGTAAATCAACTTAGAAATATGAAATTAATGTAGAAAGGAAGCTTGGGCACTATCGGTGAAAGGGCCCAATGGTTGAAACCCACATACCTTAACTTTGAGTTTCTTGAATTGGCTGGTGAAAGACTTGGAGCTTGGAAGTGGGTCATGAAATCCAAAACTTATTCTTGAGTTCCCTTGAATTTGTATTGGGGTTTTTGATGGAGGCTCTTGAGAGAAACTGAGAGTGTATTTGAGATGAGTGTAGTGAGTTTGATCCTTTGGAATAGGGTTTTGGTCATTTGGGGAGGTTAAGATATCATTATAAGTCCAAAAAGATTATTTGAATAAATAAAATTTACGAAAAACGCCATCAGGGAACAGATGGAAAAATTGGCAAAGTGACGCCTCACTTAAGGCTTCACGGGTCGTGTCCACAGGTTGTGTGGAGTTCCCGTGAAACAAGACTATGTCTAAAATTAGAAGTTGGAAAACGTAGAAAAATCGACGTTGACATTTTGACGGGCCACTTCACAGACCATGTGGTGTTACAGGGTCTATGTAGTGGTTCGTCTAACTATAATTAGAGAAGAAATTATGGCCAGGCCACCCCACGACCAAGTTGACGGCTTGTGAAGCATGCCACGACCCATGAAGATGGTCGTGGCGCAACACTTAGTAAAAACAAAATTCCCTCCCATGCTTACCTTCCTCACTTGGACACACTCCATGACCAACCACACTGTCAGTGGCAAGCCACATGGCCCATGCTACTAGCCGTGTCCTATGCCTTAGGACAAAAATGGCCTTTTCAAGCGCAAGGCTGCCCAAATGGCCCGTCCAACAGCTCACTGTCTGTCTAAGAGCCCGTGTGCTTTCACTGCACGGGAGGGTCTCATGAAAACGGTCATAATTCCTTCATTCGACCTCATAATGTAGTGAAACCAAATGCGTTAGAAATCTAACTCAAAGGGCTTTCATTTGAAATGTCGTGGGCCATCTAATTCCAAGATGCCAAAAGTTTGCTCAGTTAAAGTTGACCCTTGCATGAACACCCAAAACTCAACTCATAGGGAAGTCTTGAACTTGTCTAAGTAGTGGAAGTCTCCCACGACCCTAACACACTCTCAAACTAACCGAATGAGGCTTGAAACATGGGTACATAAGAACATGAAGTTATGGGGTGTCACAATATCTCCCCCTTGGGAAGATTCGTCCCCAAATATCAAAGGAATGTATGCAAGGAAAGTAATCATGAAGATTTTAGCTTAACATGGATGCAGCAAATGCATTTAAACATGATTTTTAGAACGTCTCAACATGAATCATCATAAATTACCATAAACTTGTCAATATAAACAAGAATGAATGCAATTACATAAGGCTGAAACTTAAGACTTGAAATCACATAGGGGAACTTAAATTAGTACCTTAGGCTTGAGTAAAGTGGAAGAGGTATGGAAGTTTTGCATGTCTGCCTCGGCTTCCCCTGTGGCACTTTCAACTTATTGGTTTCTCCAAAGAACCTTGACGGAAGCTACCTCCTTGTTCCTCAACCTCTTTACTTGCCTATCAAATATTCGTACCGGAACCACCTCATAAGTCAAATTGTCTTCAACAACCCCCACAATATCAAGAGGCACAGTAGCACTTAGGTCACCCACACTATTTCTCAACATAGATATATGGAAGACCGAATGAACCATATGCATGCCATTGGGCAACTCCAACTCATAGGATACCTTGTCAATCCTTCTAAACACCCTATAAGGACCCATGAATCTTGGACTCAATTCAACCTTTTTATGAAAACGAAACACACTCTTAATGGGTGAAACCTTCAAATAAATCCAATCACCATTTTTAAATTCAAGATCCCTTCTCCCCACATCGGCATAAGACTTTTGTCGGCTTTGGGTGGTTTTCAATCTTTCCCTAATCAACCTCACCTTGTCCATGGCCTCCATAACCAAATCCGGACCTAGTAAGGCCATCTCCCCTACCTCAAACCATCCAGTTGGGGATCTACAATGCCTTCCATAAAGGGCCTCAAAAGGAGCCATACCAATGCTAGAATGATAGCTATTATTATAAGCAAACTCAATCAATGGAAGATGATCATCCCAACTACCATTAAACTTCAATACACAAGCCCTAAGCATGTCCTTAAGAGTTTGGATAGTTCATTCGGCTTGTCCATTCTTTTGAGGGTGAAAGGCCTACTAATCTTAACTTTGGTACCAAGACCTCTTTGAAAGGACCTCCAAAAGTGAGAAGTGAATTGAGCACAATGATCCGATATGATATATAAAGGTACCCCATGCAACCTCACTAACTCATGAATGTATAACTTAGCATAATCTCAAGCACCATATGTAGTTTTGAACAATATGAAATGAGCCAACTTTGTCATTCTATCAACCACAACCCAAATAGAATCAAAACCTTTTCTAGTCTTAGGCAACCCAACCACAAAATCCATGTTAACTTTCTCCCACTTCCAAGTAGGAATCTCTATATCTTAGGTTAGGCCACCTGACTTTTGATGCTTGGCTTTGACTTGTTGGCAATTATGGCAACCGGACACAAACTTAGCATATCCCTCTTCATACCACCCCACTAAAACACTTCCCACAAGTCTCTATAATCTTGGTAGAAGCAGGGTGAATAGAATAGGAGTTATGAGCCTCATCAAGAATCTTCTCTGTGAAGTCATCAACATAAGGCACCATATCCCACTTGGCAGAAAACCTCCACCTTGCCCTCTCTCACCAAGGCCTTTAATTCTAACAAGGAGTGGTCAATATCTTGCTTCACTTTTACCTCATTAACCAAGGAAGATTTTGAACCATTAACAACCACAATACCACAATAACACCATTATCAACCTCTTCCAACCTAACCCCCAATCTAGCTTACCGATGCACCTCTCTAGACACCTCCTTTTCCCCATCATCAACATGAACAAGGCTACCCATATACATCCTTCTCAAAGCATCAGCCGTAACATTAGCCTTATCGGGGTGATAATACACACTCATATCATAATCCTTAAGAAGCTCTAACCACTTTCGTTGTCTCAAGTTGAGGTTTTTTTTAAGTGAATACATATTGGAGACTCTTATGATCAGTGAACACTTTAACATGTACCCCATACAAATAGTTATGCGAAATTTTCAAAGCAAAAACCACGGCAGCCAATTCAAGATAATGAGTAGGATAATTATTTTCATGCACTTTGAGTTGTCTAGAAGCATATACTATCACCTTACCATTTTGCATCAAAACAAAACCCAAACCAACCTGAGTGGCAAAATAATACACAATAACCCTTCCAGTAGAGACAAATTAGGAGTGGACACAAGCTTATCTTTCAAGGTTTGGAAACTATTTTCACACTCATTGGTCCACACAAACTTAGCTTTCTTTTGAGTCAACTTAGTCATGGGAAAAGCAATAGAAGGGAACCCATTCAAAAACCTCCGGTAGTAACCCGCTAAGCCCAAGAAGCTTCTAATATCTGATGGGGTCAATGGTCTAGGTCAATTTCTAATCATATCCCCCTTTTTAGGATCCACTTTAATACCATCCCCCAACACCACATAACCTAAAAAGGCAACATCTTTCAACCAAAATTCACACTTATCGTAATTGGCATAGAACTTCTCTTCCCTCAATCTTTGTAACAATACCCTCAAATGAGCCACATGCTCCTCCTCACTATGAGAATAGATCAAAATGTCTTTAATGAAAACCACCACAAACAAATCAAGGTAGGGTTTAAAGACCGTGTTCATAAAATCCACAAAGATAGCCAGTGCATTGGTCAACCCAAAAGAGATAACCACAAACTCAGAGTGCCCATACTTAGTTCAGAAGGCCTTCTTGGGAATGTCACACTCACTCACCTTCACTTGATATCCAGATCGAAGATCAATCTTAGAGAATTGGCTAGACCCTTGAAGTTGGTCAAACAAATCACCAATCCTTGGTAGAGGATACTCATTCATTATGGTGGCCCTATTAAGTAGCTGGTAGTCAATACACATTCTAAGAGTACCATCTTTCTTCTTCACAAACAACACCGGTGCATACCAAGATGATTGGATAGGCCTAATAAAACCCTTCTCCAACAAATCCCTCAATTGCTCCTTCAACTCTTTTAACTCCGTGGGGCCATATGGTAAGGGGGAATAGAGATAGGCTGTGTCACAACCCAAAAACGAGCGTGATGGCACTCTTCTTATCGCACCCGGACAAGTCAGCCCATAACCCAACTATAACATTAAAAATGCAGAATTATAATAAAAATGAAAGTTCAATTACGGATAATAAGTCAACTAAATGAAAATTCCCCAAAACTTGGTTGTCACGTGTACAAGCTTCTAATGTATTACAATAGATTCGAAAGAAACATACGTATCAAATAACATTGTCTCTAGAATAGAACAAAATCATAAGTAGGAGTAAGGAGTCAGCTGGGATGGCAAACAACT
>JAPFFP010027703.1:0-15932 GCA_026153255.1 Solanum medicagineum | reverse complement strand
GGAACTAAGTGTTATTACAAGTGTGGTGGAAATGGGCATGACATGAATAATTTCCCAGTGGCCTCATAGGAATGAAGGAGAAGAGTTGAAATTAAAGGTGTCAATGGTGGGAGGACTCGCCCTAAGTGCCCAAAGTGTGGGAGAAACCATGATGGTACATGTTTGATAACCATGGGTGCATGTTATGGGTGTGGAAAGATGGACCACTGCCTTTTTGATTGTCCATACTCTCGGAAAAGGTGTGAAGGTGGTCTTGTTGATCAAGAGACTTAAGGGGGTGATGAAGGGGTGGCAAAGCCTAGATGCCGAAAGTGTGAGAAAGGCAATGGTGGCCTATGTTTGAAAAAGTCTAATGTTTTCCTTAGTTATATAGATTAGGGCAGAAGGTTGGTGGTTATCCTCATGCTCAACCCAAAGATGGAGATGATGGTCCTCAAGGCCAAGGTGCCAATGCGGGCCAAGGAGGGAATAAGGCGCCCATTGTTGCTACCAGTGTGTTGAAATTTCCATTGGCTTTGATGTGTATGCATTGATGGGCCCAGGTACCACCATCTCTTTAATTATTCTTCCTTGTTACTAGTGGACTTCAAGTGTGCCTAGATTTGTTTTGTGAACGTTTGGAGTCTATCCCTTAGTTGAGTCTATTGTTGTTAGAACGATCATAGGTATTGTTCTGTGTTCATATTGCATTAGGTCTTGCCTTCTGACTCATTGTGTTTTATGTGGTGGATTTTGATACCATACTTTGGATGGATTAGTTGCATAGATGTTGTGTCTCCTTTGATTGTAGGGCCCACATAGTTATATTACAATACCCTAATGAACGCGTCCTTGAGTGGGGGGCTTGTAAGGTGGTTGTGAATAGGTAAGTATGTTTCTTGTCTTAAGGTACAATTGATCTCTAAGGGTTGCGTTTATCATCTTATAATAGCTAGTCATGTTGAACCAATGTTGCTTCCATTGAGTTGTTTCCAACGATCAATGAGTTAGTGAATAGCCTTTCCGATACTTTGAATTTGGGGTGGTGTCTTTTGGTTTGACCTATGGACCAGTTATTGCTATAGGTTTCATGAATAGGATCTTTAATCCCCACCTTGACTTGTTTGCAGAGGTTTTCATTGATGATTATTTGATTTATTATCATAGTGAGGAGGAGATGTGGCTAATTTGAAGGTAGTGCTACTAAGATTGAGGGAAGAGAAGTTGTATGCTAAATATGAGAAGTGTGAATATTTGTCGGAAAAGGTTACATATTTTGGTCATGTGGTATCGGGGGATGGTATTAAGGTGCACCCTAAAAAGACAGATGTGATTTGAAATTTTCCTAGACCATTGACACCTTCGGACATTAGGAGTTTCTTGGGCATAGCAGGTTACTATCAGAGGTTTATGAATGGGTTCTCTTCTATTGCTTCTCCCATGACTAAGTTAACCCAAAAGAAGGCGAAGATTGTGTGGATCGATGAGTGTGAAAAGAGTTTCAAAACCTTGAAGAATAATCTTGTCTCCGCTCATATATTGTGTAACAACCCCAAAAAGTACTCGAAAATGTGCCTTCGAAGTGGCCGAAATCGTAATTTTCATATATCTCAAAATCCGTGCGTTATTTCAGAAATCTGACTTCATATTCTTGTTCAGGGGTTGAAATTTAGGCGGAAAAGGGTCTAACCACAATTTTAGAGCGAATGATTGATAATTTCAAATTTTGAAGTTAGAAATTCCAGTAGCTAAAGCGCCCTTCTAGCGCGACACACCCCTATATTTCTTGTGCTAGTTTTTAATTTTGGTTGTACACTTTGAGGTCTTGGGCCTAAATATCCCACATGAGAAAATACCTATACTTAGCCAATTTTCACCCTCATACCATTTAAAGCATTCCGCAATACTCACTCAAACACTTAGGCTTATATTTCTCTGAAGATTCAAGTGCCAAAACCCTCTCTAAATCTTAACGAATTCGGCCAAGCTTCAAGTCTCCATCTCCAATCTTCTTCAAGGATTCTCCAAAAGCCAAGGTATGTGGGTTTCTTTTGTGGGTTCCTTTCACCCATGATACCCAAGCTAGCTTTTTATTAAATTTGCATGATTTAAAGATGATTTATTCATGGGTCTTAATTGTTATGCACACTATGTTGGGGTTTATGAAATCATGACTGTTTTGCTATGTTTTGATCTATGAAACCAAGCTCCATTGTACGATTTTATGAAGGGTTTTGATATATATTGCTTGAGGCTATTACCACGTATCTATTGATGGTTTTACATGGGATTTTCTAGCATGACAACACTCTTGAATTGCATGGTTTTACACTCGCACTACACACCCTCTAAGTGTTTAATAAAATGTCCGGTTATGGTTTCTTGAGGAATGGAAGGTCCAATGCATGTCTTATGAGTTGAATGACTATATGATGATGAAATGGATATATATATATATATGAGGACTATATGATGATGAAGTGAATGTATGTATATGATATTCTCTATGTGGTGTTGGAATGTGACCATCCCCTACTCGGGGTTTGCGCACCGGGTAACATTATCAAGGGGTTTGTACCTTGATAACCTATCGTGGGTTTGTACTCCAGAACCACGGGTGGTAGGGTGTGACTACCCATCAACCTTGTTGGGGGTTTGTACCCATCAACCTATCGGGGGGTTTGTACTCCGGCATCACGAGTGGTAGCGTACGAGATCTATCAACCTATCAGGGGGTTTGTACTCCGGCACCACGGGTGGTAGGGTGCGACGATCTGCCAATCTATTAACGGGGTTAGTACCTTAACCACTAAGAGTTTAATGGTCTCTTTCTTACACATATGTTATATTCTATATAAGCATGTTTTACTTCAAGTATCATTCACACATGTCATATTACTAGTATGCTATTCATTGCTTATGATTATGCATTTTGCCTATGTTGCCTATCTCTTATTGCATTGCATCCTACATACTTAGTACATTCAAACGTACTAACGCATACTCTATGCCTACATGATGTCACCATGTAGGAACCGGAGCACCGTTTGATCATCCTCCTCCTCCACGTGGCTAATTTGATATCACTCAAGCTAGTTAGTGAGTGCTCCATTTTGGGGACGTTGGCCTATGTTCTTATGTTATGTACTGCCACACTCTATCTCTATTGTATACTTTGACTTTGAGGGTGAGCCCGATTGTTTATCTTGGCCACCGCTATTATCTAAGTAGCAGAGGTATTATTGGACATGGTATATTATCTATACTATGACCCTTCTCTCTCTCTTGTTTCTTGATGGTTGTGAGATGGAAGTTTACCTTTAATCCGAATTCCCCTTGTTTATGCTTATCTCTCATTATCATTTTTAATTGCTTTCATAACCAAGGATGTGTAATGATATGCTATGATACTTGTTTGGGGTTCCTTCGGGTTTCCCATTCGTCGGTCACGTCTAGGCTCTAGGCTTAGGTCATGACAAAGATGTATCAGAGCACTAGGTGGCTAGATCCTCGGCCTCCAACATACTGCATTAATTAGAGTCATATTCATGGTTGTGAAGCGTGCCACGAATATGAATTGGAGGATATGAGGTGTTCTAGGAAATATTTCACTTCTTCATAATTTATGTCATGCGATAGAGTTAGGTCCCCTAGGACTTATTGGTAATCCCTAACCATTACATTTCAGGATATGTCTCGAGCTACTTAGGACTGTGATGTGAATAATGGGAGATTCACAATGCTTTATGGGAAGTGGCCATAGTGGCGAAAAACTTGGCAACTCACCTCGGGAAACAAGTGTGTGCCGCTGAGACTTCTAATGGTAAGAGGAGGAGAAGTGAGGCCAACAGGGCCTGTTTTGGGGGTAAGTTTGAAAGTTCCAAATGTAGAGTTGTTGGTGGTGTGGTGCCTTATGCTAGGTGCCCAAAATGTGGTAGGCGCCATGATGGCCCATGCTAGAGGGGTGCCGACGCTTGTTATGTTTATGGAGAGTTGGGTCATAAGGAAAAGTATTGCCCTCGTAAACACAATAAGAGAAAGGGAGGTGATGGTAGGATAACCAATCCAAAGTGCCCTACGTGTAGGAAGGACCATGGTGGCCCATGATGGTGGAACACGGGTGTATTCTGAGGTGTGGTGAGATAGACCACAAAATTCTGGATCGCCCATATGGTCAATACAAGAGTAAAGGTGGTGATGTTGATGAATAGGATCAAGGAGGGGATGACACGCCCGATGTTGCTACCGGTATGTTGAAAATTCCTTTGCCTTTGATGTGTTTGCATTGATGGGTCTGATGTGCCACTATTTCTTTCATTATTCTTTTGGTTGCTAGTGGATTTCATGTGTGTTCGAAACTCCCTTTGGTGTCTATCTCATTGGTGAGCCTATTGTTATTTGAAAATTCATAGGTGTTGTTCCATGTTCATATTTCATTAGGTCTTGCCTTATCACATGTGGGGTTCTATGCGACAGATTTTGATGTTATACTTGGGGTGGATTAGTTGCATGAATGTTGCACCTTTCTTGATGTAGGGCCCTCAGAGTTAAGTTTCGATTCTCTACTGAGTCCATGCTAGAGTGGGGGGCCTGTATTGTGGTTACAAGGGGTAAGTCCGATTCTTGTCTTAAGGTATAATGGATCTCTAAGGGTTGCCCCCATGTTCTTATTGTATAGGGTTTTGTCTTGTGATTTGGGTTGAACTTAGTTTGTTAGAATGGGGGTCTTGAGGTTGTTCGGCTACTTACATATTGTGTCTCCTTTAATTGTAGAACCCGTAAGGTTGTAATATGATGGTTAAGAATGGTCGATCTATTTGGTCAACTACAATGGGTTAGTCACTTCTCTAAGATTAATCTTTGGTTCGATTTTTGTTCCCATGTGATGATGAGGACAGGTGATATCCCTAGGGATGGCAAGGGGGCGGGGCGGGGCGGGTATTTGGCGAGTTTAGAGTTATACGGGCGTGGTGGGTTTAAAGCTATATGGGGTGGGTTGAAGTAGGTATTTTTTAAACATGCAAGGCGGGGCGGATTGCGGATTTAGAAAGCCAAAGAGGAATTTGAAGAAATAAAATTTTTCTAATTAGTAAATATTAAAGATATAAACTTTTTATATTAAACATTGACTTTAATTTTATTTTTTTCTAAAATTTAGACTAGACATGTCTGGTAAATTGTTAGTTGTTAAAATGTTAATTAGAAACTTTTAATTAACGATTAAGCAACAATTATTAAAATGTCAACTAAAAATAGTTAATTAGTTCCTGATACGTTAATTAGCCAAAAAAATTAAATTCAATTGAAAAATGAAAGAACTTTAAAATATAAATGGGTTGAGTTTATGCAGGGCGGGGAGGGGCGGGTTGAAATAAAAAAATCATCATACGGGGCGGTTTTAAAAAATTTGAGGGTTAAGCTCAACCCACCCAGCACCCGCCCATTGCCATCCCTAGATATCCCTAAGTGTCTTTTCGAATTAACAGTGAACCTTTGAGTTTGTTGGAGTTTTTTGAATTGGGTTATGCACCAGCTATGTTTTTGGTTTTAATGAATAGGGTCTTTAGTCCCTACCTCGTTATTCTTGTGGTAGAGGTTGTGAACCATTTGGGGGTCTTGTTGCAAATCTTGGGGTAAGAGGAGTTGCGTGCTAAGAATGTAAAGTATGAAATGTGGATAAAGGGGTTACCTCCCTAGGTCATGGGGTGTTAGAGGATGCCATTAAGATTGATCCTAAGGAGACGTTTGTGATTAGAAATGGGCCTAGCCTTTGACTCCTTTGCATATTACGAGTTTCTTGGGCTTAGTGGGTTACCATAGGAGGTTTGTGGATAGGTTTTCTTCTATTGTTTCTCCAATGACTAAGTTGACCCAGAGGAAGGATAAGTTATCTCCGCTCCTATCTTGTCCTCATCGGATGAGGTGGAAGGGTTTGTTGTGTAGTATGATGTCACTTGGATTGGTTGGGGTTGTGTGTTGATGCAAGATGGATAGGTAGAAATTTATGCTTTTAGATAATATGAGATGCATGAGAAGGATTACCTTATCTATGCTTTGAGTTGGCCACAATGGTAGTCGCTTTGAAAATTTGACGTCATTGGTTGTATGGGGAGCATGTTGGTGTGGTTGCCGTTCACTAGAGTTTATAATGTGTTAACCCAAATGGATCTTATCTTGAGACAAAGGAGGTGGTTAGAACTTCTTAAGGATTATGATATGGGTGTGCATTATCATCCCCGTAAGACTAATGTATTTGCGGACGCTTTAAGTAGGGTGTCTATGGGTAGCCTAACTCATGATGATGGTGGTGATGGAGAGGTGGCTGGGGAGGTGCATCGGTTGGCTAGATTGGACATTAGGTTGGAAGAGGTTGAAAATGGTGTTGTTGTTGTTGATGATGGTTCTAAATCTTCATTTGTTGATGAGGTAAGAGCAAAGCAAGATCTCGAAACCTCCTTGCTAGAATTGAAGGCCTTGGTGAAAGGGGGCAAGGTAGAGGTATTCTCCCAAGGGGGAGATGGTGCTGTTAGGCACCAAGGTAGGTTGTGTGTACCTTGTGTTAATGGCTTGTTGGAAATGATCCTTGATAAAGCCCGTAATTTTTCTTATTCTTTTCAACCTGGTTCTACCAAGTTTATAAGGATTGAGAGATGTGTATTGGTAGGGAGTTATGAAGAAGGCATTGCCAAATTTGTTTACGGTTGTCATAGTTGCTAACAAGTTAGAGCTAAACATCAAAGGCTGGGTGGCCTAACCTAAGACATAGATATCCCTACTTTGTTGTGGGAGGTCATTAATATGGATTTTTGTGGTTGAGTTGCCTAAGACTAGAAAAGGTTTTGATTACATTTGTGTTGCAGTTGATAGGATGATGAAATTGGCTTATTTTCTACAGCTTAAGACTACTTATGGTGACAAAGAGTATGCTAAATTGTACATTCATGTGTTGCTGATAACACTTGAGCATATGCTTAGGGATTGTGTATTGGAGCTTAAGATTAGTTGGAATGGTCATCTTCCATGGGTTAGGTTGCCTATAACAATAGCTATCATACTAGCATTGGGATGGCTTCCTTGAGGCTCTCTATGGTAGGCATTGTAGATCACTAGTTGGGTGGTTTGAAGTAAGAGAGATGAGCTCGTTGGGTCCAAATTTGATTATGGAGGACATGGAGGAAGTGAGGACTATTAGGAAAGGATGAAGCAGCCTAAGGTCGTCAAAAGTCATATGCCAGTGAGAGGAGAAGGGATCTTGGATTTTGAAATTGGCGATTGGGGGTAACTGAAGGTTTCACTCATGAAAGGAGTGGTTTACCCCGGTAAAGAGGGAGTTTGACTCATGGTTTGTTAGTCTTCATAGGGTGTTGAGGAAGGTTAGTGAGGTTTCATACGAATAGGAAGTGCCTTCGGATAAGGGTATGGTTCGTCCGGTTCTTCATATTTCAAGGATTGAGGAGATGTGTTGGTTATTCAAGTGTTATAGGACTCTTGAAGTTTTGGGTGTTGTGATGGATGAGTTCACTTATGAAAAGGTCCGGTGGAGAAGTTGTGTGAATATGGGTGAAGATTGATTGATAAGGATGTGGTGTTCGTTAAGGCTCTTTGGAAGGTTCATCTTATGGAAAGTGTCTCTCATGAAGAAGGAATGGAAATGCTATACTCTTATCTCTTTCATTCTATTCAAGCTTTTGATAACATTTCAAGTCCTTTCATGATTTCAAGCCTTATGTTTCAGCCCCTATGTCATTTGCATGCATCCATGTTTATGTTAACCAGTTCATGATAATTTTTGACACTTATGTTGATGTTTTGAAGATGGTGTTTTAAATGTATTGTTGCATTCTTGTTGTGGTTGAATTGTTCATGATTACTCTTCTCATGCACGTTTCTTTAACTTTCGAGGATGAATGTTCCCAAGGGGGAGATATTGTAACGACCCCAAAACTGCCCAAAAGTGTGCCTCGGAAGTGACAAAAATCGTAATTTATCTCAAAATTTGTGCGTTACTTCAAAAATCCAACTTCATATTCTTGTTCAGGGGGTCAAATTTAGGTGGCAAAGGTCAAACCCCGATTTAAGAGCGAACGATTCATAATTGTAAATTTCAAAGTTGCAAATTATAGTAGATGAAGTGCGCTACTGGCGCGACGTGCCCCTGTATATTTCTTGTACCAATTTTTAGTTTCGGTCCAAGACTTTTAAGTCTCAGGAGTAAATGTTCCCACATGAGAGAATATCATACTTAGCCATTTTTCACTCTCATATCATTAAAAGCATTCCCCAATACTCACTCACACACTTAGGCTTAGATTTCTCTCAAGATTCAAGTGCCAAAACCCTCTCCGGATCTTAAGGAATTCAACAAGCTTCAAGTCTCCATCTCAAATCTTCTTCAAGGATTCTCCAAACTCCATGGCATGTGGGTTTCATTCATGGGTTCCTTTCACCCATGATACCCAAGTTTCCTTTTTCTTAAATTTGCATGATTTAAAGATGACACACTATGTTGGGGTTTATAAAATTGTGACTATTTTTCTATGTTTGGAGCTATGAAACCAAGCTCTATTGTAAGATTTAATGAAGAGTTTTGATGTATATTACTTGAGGATGTTACGAGGTATCTATAGATGGCTTTACATTGGATTTTCTAGCATGATAACCCTCTTGACTTGCATGGTTTTACACTAGCACAACACACACTCTAATTGTTTGATAAAATATCCGGTTATGATTGCTTGAGCAATTGAAGATCTAATGCATGACTTATGAGTTGAATGACTATATGATGATGAAATGAATGTATGTATATGAGGACTATATGATGATGAAGTGAATTTATGTATATGGTATTCTCTATGTAGTGTTGGAATGTGACCATGTCCTACTCGGGAGTTGCACGTCTAGTAACCTTGTCAATAGGTTCGTACCATGATAACCTATCGGGGGGTTTGTATTTCGGCACCACAGGTGGTAGGGCGTGACTATCCATCAACATTGTTGGGGGTTTGTACATATCAACCTATCAGGGGGTTTGTACTCTGGTACCATGGGTGGTAGGGTACGATGATCTACCAACCTATCAGGGGGTTTGTACTCGGGCACCACCGGTGGTAGGGTGCAATGATCTACCAACCTATTGATGGGGTTTGTGCATCAATCACCAAGGATGGTAGCGTGTGACGATCTACCAATATTTTAATGGTCTTTGATTACACATATGTTATGTTCAATATAAGTATATTTTACTTAAAAAATCATTCACACATGTCATATTATTAGTATGCTGTTCATTACTTATGATTATGCATTTTCTCTATGTTGCTTATGTCTTGTTGCATTGTATCCTATATACTCAGTATATTCAAACATACTAATGCATAATCTATGCCTACATGATGTCACCATATAGGAACCGGAGCATCATTTGATCCTCCTCCTCCTCCACGTGGCTAGTTCGATATCACTCAAGCTAGTTGGTGAGTCCTCCATTCCAGAGATATTGGCCTATGTTCTTATATACTTATGTTATGTATTGCTACACTCTATCTCTATTGTATACTTTGACTTTGAGAGTGAGCTCGGTTGTTTGTCTTTTCCCCTGCTATTATCTAAGTAGTAGTGGTGTTGCTGGACATGATATGTATCTATGCTATGAGCCTTGTCTCTCTTGTTTCTTGATTGTTATGATATGGTAGTTTACCCTTAGTCCCAATTCTCATTGTTTATGCTTATCTCTCAGTGTCATTTTTAATTGCTTCTGCGACAAAGGATGTGTAATGATATGCTATGAGGCTTGTATGGGGTTCCTTCGGGTTTCCCATTTGCCAGTCATGTCTAGGCCTTAGGCTTGGGTCGTGATATCATGTCTCTGTAGAAAGGGTTAGAAGGGCTTGTCGTGTGTTATGATGCCTCCCGAATGAGTTTGGGATTTGTGTTGATGCAAAATGCTAAGGTGATAGCCTATGGTTTTAGACAATTTGAGATGCATGAGAAGGATTATCCTATCTACGATCTTAAGTTGGCCACCATGGTATTTGCTTCATAAACATTTGACGTCATTACTAGTATAGGGTGCATGTTGATATGTTTATCGATCACAAGAGTCTTCAATATGTGTTCACCCAAAGGATCTTAGTTTGAGACAAGGAGGTGGTTAGAACTTCTTAATTATGATATGAGGGTGCATTATCATCCCGGTAAGACTAATTTTATGGTCGGCACTTTGAGTAAGGTGTCCACGAGTAACCTAGTTCATATTGATGGTGGTAGCAAAGGGGTGACTAGGGAGGTCCACCTGTTGGCTACATTGAGGGTTAGGTTGGAAGAGGTTGACTGTGGTGGTATTGTGGTTGTTGGTAGTTCAAAAACCTTCCTTGGTTGATGAGGTAGACATAAAGAAAGGTCTTGATCCCTCCCTATTCTAATTAAAGTCTTTGGTTAGTGTTATAAAGGTGCAGGTTTCTCCCAAGGCGGGGATGGTGCCCTTAGGTACCAAGATAGGTTGTGTGTGCCTAGTTTTGATGACTTGAGAAAGAAGGTTCTTGATGAGACTAATAATAGATATCATTCTAGAATTTGTATGGCTCCTTTTGAAGCCTACTACAATAGGCGTTGTAGATCAGTGGTTGGGTGGTTTGAAGTGGGAGAAATGGCTTTGTTGGGTCCGGATCTGGTTATGGAGGCTATGGAGAAGGTGAGGTATGTTAGGAAAAGGTTGGAAACATCGCAAAGTCGTCAAAAGTCCTATGCTAATGTGATGAGAAGGGATCTTGAATTCAAAGTCGTTAACTGGGATTATTTGATGGTTTCAGCCATGAAGAGTGTGGTCTGGTACGATAAGAGAGGGAAATGAGTTTAAGGTGTGTGAGCCCTTACGAAGTGTTGAGGAGGATTGGTGAGGTTACATGCGCATAAGGATTGCCTATGGATATGGATAGGGTTCGTCTGGTTCTTCTTGCTTCTAGATTGAGGGTATGTGTTGGTGACTCTAGTGCTATAGAACTCTGTGAGGTTGTTGGTGTTTGAGGATAAGTTTGCTTAAGAGAAGATCCTTATGGAGATATTAGATGTATGGATGGAAAATTTTGATTGATAAGGATATAGTGTTTGTCAGGCCCTTTTGAAAGGATCGTTAAGTTGATAGTCTTTCTCGGGGAGTCAAGGCAGCCTTTGAGAAGCAATATATGTACCTCTTTCATTCTGTTCGAGCTTGTGCTAACATGTCAAATCCTTTTCTTTTATGATTACAAATCTTATGTTTCAGCCCCTATGTCATTTCCATGAATTAATGTTTATGTTGACAAGTTCATGAAAAATTTTACACTTATGTCGAGATTCTGAAAATGGTGTTTTAAATATGTTGTTGCATTCTTGTTGAGGCTGATTTCTTCATGATTACTCTTTTTATATATGTCTCTTTGACATTCGGGGACCAATTTTTCCAAGGGGGAGATAATGAAACGATCCCATAAAGTGCCCGAAAATGTGCCTCTGAAGTGCCCAGAATCGTAATTCCCATATATCTCAAAATCCGTACGTGATATCAAAAATCCGACTTCATATTCTTGATCAGGGGAAAATTGAGTAGGAGATGGGTCTAACCTCGATTTTAGAGCAACAGTATCAAAATTCGAAAATCCAAAAATGATGAATTCAGTGTTGATCCGCGCCCTTGGCGCGACACGGCTAGGGCGCGGACCGGTGTTATTTTTGGCTAGTTATTTTAAGTCGGTCCAAGGCATTTGCGTCTTGGGCCTAAGTACTCTCATTCATAAAAATACCTATACTTAGCCATATTTCACCTTCACATCATACAAGACATTCCTCAAAACTCTCTCAAATTCTTAGACAAATATTTCACCCCAAAATTCAAGTGCCAAATCTCATCCGAATCTTAAGAATTTCACTCAAGCTTTAAGTCTCCATTTCCAATCTTCTCCAAGTGATTCTTCAAAGTCAAGGTATGTGGGTTTCAACTATTAGGTCCTTTCACCCATGGTGCTCAGGCCTCCTTTTTACATAAAATGCATGCTTCTAAGTTTATTTACTTATGGGTCTTACTTACTATGAATTTGACTATGAACTATGTTGGGGTTTTGTGAAAGTGTGACTGTTTAAGGATGTTTTTAGCTATGAATCTTGGATCTATCTTGAGATTTGATGAAGGGTTTTGATGTATGTTACATGAAGGTGTTATGAAGTGTTGGTGGGTGGTTTTACATTAAGTTTTCTTGCATGATTTCACTTTTGAATTGCATGGTTTTACACAAGCATTGCACACCCACCAAGTGTTTGATAAAATGTCCAGTTAATGTATTTTGAGTTGTTGAAGGCCTAATGTTTGGTGTCATGACTCAAGCCTAGGGCCTAGACGTTATATGTCGAATGTTGAATTCAAAGGGACCCCAAACAAGATTCTTAACATATCAATACATATCATTTGTCACGGAACCAATTAAACAACATAATTACATTAGAAAAAAGGGAAAGGGGGCCAAAAGGAAACTTTCATAACATAAACTTCAAGGGAAGAGAGTCACGGCTCAATACATAATACGTCCAATAACACCTCTGAAACATAGATAGGAGACAGGTCAAAAACAAGCAACCGGGCTCACCCTCATAGTCAATACATACATAAAAGAAAGATAGTCACAGTACATAGCATGAGATCATAATCATTGTCCCTGGAATAGAGGACTCACCAACTAGCTTGAGAGAAATTGTACTAGCCACAGAGAGGAAGATGCTTATGTGGGGCTCCGATTCCTACATGGTGACATCATTTATCCATAGAGTATGTGTCACGACCCAAGCCTAGGGCCTAGATTGAAACAACCCCAAAAAAAAGTGCCCGAAAACATGCCTTGGAAGTGCCCGGAATATTGTTTTTCATATATCTAAAAATACGTTTGTTATTTTGAAAATCTGACTTCATATTCTTATTTAGGGGGTCAAATTGAGTAGTAGATGTGTCTAACCCAAATTTTAGAGAAATTGTATCAAAATCCAAAAATCACAATAAAAGCTATTTAAGAGGGTCAACTTTGAAGGGACATATCTCGTAGCACACAAAGCATTTACTGGCCCACCACCTACAATCTTAAGGACACTTGAATTAGATTTCCAACGCACTTTGTTTCACCTCATTCCGAGTTTGGCTGAAGGATTTATTCCCATTTTCATAAAACTTATTTGTGCAGAGATTTCAATTTCCAGTGAGCAATCCGCGTCGCCGGAGTGTTATTTGGGTCCTATTTTTATGGTTTCCGTCCACGACTTATAAGTCTTGGGCCTAAGGATTCCCACACTTAAAAATAAATATACTTAGCCTTATTTCACCCTCATATAACCCTAAACATTGCCCAAAACTCACTCAAACATTAAGACTCATATTTCACCCTAAATTCATTTCCCAAACTCAAGAACGGTCTGAAGGATTTCATCAAGAACCTCATTCAAGCTTCAAGTCTCCATTAAAGTCTTCTTCAAGAATCTCTCCAAAGCTAAGTTATGTGGTGCTGAACCATTGGGTCCTTTCATCCATGGTGCCTAAACCCTCTTTTACTTAATATTGAATAATTCAAAGTTATTTTACATGTAGGTCTTGTATATTGAGAAATTTACTGCACAGTGATTTATCTTCAAGAAAGTATGGATGTATTAGTATGTTTTGAGGTCTAAATCTTGGATCTAATGTTGGATTTGATGAGGGATTTTGATGTGAATGTCTTAGGGGTGTTGCAAGGTATTGATTGATGGTCTTACTATAGATTTTCTTGCATATTTTCATCTTTAAATTGCATAGTCGTTTACCCCCATTACACATCCCCAAGGTGTTTAATAAAATGTCTGTCTAGGGATTTTTGTGGAATTGAAGGTCCATTGTATGTCTTATGAATTGAATGGTGTTATGATGATGAAATACTGATGGAATAAGGATGAGATGATGGTATAGGTATGATTATAATGAGGAGAGGAAGTGTAGGTATACGATGACTTTAGCAAGATGCTAGGGATGTCTATATGAGTTGTTTTCATGGAAAAGTACCTATGCTATTGAATATAAATTGTTGTGTCCTTATGTTTGTTGTGTTCTTGCGAAAGTGAGTAGTTCTTTCTTGATGATTTGAATGTGATGGTTTGATGTGCTAGTCCTATGATTCCATTAAATAGGTTATGCTATAAGGTAGAGTGTTTAATGATTCCTACTGAAAACATCATATCGTAAGGTATGGATACCCTACCGAAAATGTCATGCCGTAAGGTAGAATAGCTAATTTTTGCTACCAAAAAGATTATATCATAAGGTATGAACATCCCACCGAAAAGGCCATGCCGTAAGGAAGAAAGACTAAAGGCTACCACCGAAAAGATCATATCGTAAGGTGTGGACATTCTATTGAAAAGGTGATGCCGTAAGATAGAATGAATCACGGTCCCTACCCAAAAGATGATATCGTAAAGTAGGGGACGTCTTATACTTCCTAGCAAAAAGACTATATTGTACGATAGGGGTATTGATAACACTCTCCAGAAAGGTTATACCGTAAGGTGAATGGGGGTCATTTGTCCCATTTCATGAAAGTTGGTGCAAAGGGGTTTGAGTATATTTCTCATATTGACTTTATATTTCTTGATCATGATTTACTAGTATGTTTTACCATAAGAATTGAGCATGCATGCCACATTGATATCATACCTATCCTCTTTTTATGATTATGCATTTTGATTACATTGCCTATCTCTTGCTAGCATTGCATCCCACATTCTTAGTATATTCAAACATACTAATATATACTGTATGACTACATGATGTTACCATGTAGGAACCAGAGCTCCTATTTATTCTACTCATGGCTAGACATATTGTTCAAGTTAGCCTTGGTGAGTCCTCCATTCCGGGGGCAATGACTATTATCTTATGATATGTATTAAGACTCTCTTTCGTTTATTTTGTACTTATGATCATGAGGGCGAGCCCGGTTGCTTTGTCTTGTCCCCCGCTAAGTATCTATGTTTAGAGGTGTTGTTGGACAAGTTATATAATATGTTTGAGCTTTGACCCATCCAAGTTATTTAAGTATTAAACTCTCTCTCTCTCTCTCTCTCTCTCCCTCTTTCTCTCTCTCTCTCTCTCTCTTTCCCTTAGTCCCAATTCCCCATGTTTATGTTTCTTATGTTGTTTTATGTTACTTCCGCGACCAAGGATGTGTAATTATATGCTATGAGGCTTGTTTGGGATTCCTTCGGGTTCCCCATTCGCCGGTCACGTCTAGGCCCTATGCTTGTATCATGACAAAGAATGTATCAGAGCACTAGGTTCATATATCCTCGGAGTCCAACACACCACGTCGATTAGAGTCTTATTCGTGGTTGTGTTGTGCACCACAACTATGAGTAGGAGGCTATGTGACATTTTAGGAAATGTTTCCCTTCTCTATGGTCTATGTCGTGCTTTAGAAGCGAGATAGGGCTTTCCCCTCTAACGAATGTTCTTTGCTCCTTTAGTTGATCATACAGCTTCAGAAGGAAAGCGAACGAAGGTAAGTAGAAGGTTTTGATTTTGATGGATCCGAGTTTCACTATTTCTTATCTATTCTTTTAGTAGATACTGGGTTTTCTTGGGTGCACAAGTGGTTGTGTGTATCTTTGGTGTCTATTCTCTTGGGTTAGTGGGCTATTGCCGAGGATTGTTAGTAGATTCTCTTCTAATGTTGCTCCTATGACTTAGTTGACCCTAGGCAAGCCCATGTTGTGACCGATGTTTTGAGTAGGGTGATTTGATAGGTCAAGGAGTTGCTATTTCTCGTGTTATCCCTTAGTGCCAGAAGGATTCATATGTATATGGGTTTCATTCATAGGGTTCTTTAACCCATGAAGCCCAATCTTCCTTTTTATGAAAATTGCATGATTTCAAGATGCATTTCTTATGGGTATCTATTATTATGAAA
>JAPFFP010027692.1:0-15933 GCA_026153255.1 Solanum medicagineum | reverse complement strand
AAATGGGAATGACTCCAAAATAAGAGCTTGTCCCAAAGGGGTAAAGGTTTTAGCATGGGTTTGAGTTAAAATAATTTATAGCAAACTAAGCTTCAATTATGGCATTGGTAAGCCCCTAAAAGGGGTGTTCCTGACATGGTTAGTGATGGGTTAATTGGGTATAAACCTTGTAATTCCGTTGGTAAGCCCTGTATGGCAAGTAGAATCGCCTAGGGGTGTTCCCGGTTGGGTTTATGACGATTAATCCACGGTTTGCATAAAATACATTTAATACAGTAAAAGTTAATCCCGACATTCTATGGAAAAGATCCTATACCCCCATAACACCTTCCCTTCGATCAACAAAATTCCTTATCCGATCTTTGTATTCTCAGACAGATAATAAAAGAGTCAACTTCTTTTTGATTAGGGATTTAAATAAGGTGACTTGAAACATGAAAACTCAATTCCAAGTGGCGACTCTTAATAAATGAAATAATCCCTTTTTCAAAATGTCACTTTAATTGGAAAAACTCTACTATTTTCAAAAAACTTTCGCGTGGTGAAAAATAAGGGTGTGACATCTATCACCTCGTGCGAGTCAAGTCCGATGATGTTGAGCCTCCTTCCCTTGAATCTGTCCCGATTGTGAACGAATTTCCTGATGTGTTCCCTGAGGATCTGCCTAGATCCCTCCTGATAGGGAAATCGACTTCGGGATTGATGTTCTTTCTGACACCCAACCTATCTCTATTCCACCATATAGAATGGCCCTTGCAGAGTTGAAAGAGTCGAAAGAGTTGAAAGAGCAGCTGAGGGACTTGTTAGAGAAAGGATTCGTAAGACCGCGTGTCTCTTCTTAGGATGCTCTGGTCCTATTCGTGCGAAAGAAGGATGGTTCTTTGAGGAAGTGCATTGACTACCGGTAGCTGAATAAGGTGACTATTAAGAATAAGTATACCCTTTCGAGGATATATGACTTGTTCGACCAACTTGAGGGTGCCACTATTTTCTTTAAGATAGACCTCCGATCAGGCTATCATCAATTGAAAGTGAGAGATAGTGACATCTTGAAGATGGCTTTCTGAACACGATATGGTCACTTTGAGTTCTTAGTGATGTCTTTTGGGTTGACAAATGCACCCACAACTTTTATATGAACAGAGTGTTCCAGCAGTATCTCAACATGTTCGTGATTGTGTTTATTGATGATATTTTGGTGTACTCCTGAAATGAGGAGGAGCATGCCAATCACCTTAGGATCACTTTGCAGACACTCTGAAACAATGAGTTATATACGAAGTTTTCTAAGCGTGAATTTTGGCACAAATCTGTGGCTTTCTTAGGCCATCTGATTTCTGGAGATGGAATCCTAGTGAATACTCAAAATATCGAGGTAGTCAAGAATTGGCCAAGGCCAACTTTACCAACTGAGAAAAGAAGTTTTTTGGGTTTAGCTAGCTACTATTGGAGATTTGTTGAGGGATTTTCTTCCATATCCGCACCGTTGACCAAATTGACTCAGAAGAAGGTCAAGTTTCAATGGTCCGATGAGTGTGAGAGGAGTTTCTAAAGCTAAAGACAAGTTTAACCACTACACCTGTGTTGACCTTGCCTGTTGGGACGGATGGATTTGTGATCTATTGCGATGCTTTGAGGGTAGGATTAGGATGTTGTTAATGTAGAAGGGGAAAGTTGTTGCCTATGCTTCGAGACAACTTAAGGTGCATGAGAAGAATTACCTACTCATGATTTGGAGTTGGCAGTGGTAGTGTTTGCTCTCAAATTATGGCGCCACTATTTATATGAGGCACATGTGGATGTGTTCATAGACCACAAGAGCTTGCAATATATCTTCACCCAGAAAGAGCTTAATTTGAGGTAGAGGAGATGGCTTGAGTTGCTTAAGGACTACGACATGAGCATCCTCTACCATCCAGGTAAAGCTAATGTGGTTGCTGATGCTCTTAGCAGATTATCCATGGGAAGTACTACCCATGTGGAGGAGGAGAAGAGAGAATCCAAGGAGGTTCATAGACTAGCACGACTGGGAGTCCAACTAGATGAGTCAGGTGAAGGAGGAGTTCATGTGCACAATGGGTCTGCATCATCCCTAGTAGTAGAAGTGAAAAAGAAACAAGATCGAGATCTGATCCTATTACAATTGAAGGACAATGTGCACAAGCAGAAGGTATTGGATTTTGCCTAAGGGTGAGATGGGGTGTTGAGGTATCAAGACAGATTGTGTGTTCCAAATGTTGACGGGGTTCGAGAGGGGATCATGACAGATGCACACAGTTCAAGATATTCCATCCACCCAAGGTCTACCAAGATGTACCATGACTTGAGGGAAATCTATTGGTGGAGAGGAATGAAGAGAGACATTGCCGAGTTTGTTTCTAAGTGTCCAAACTGTCAACAAGTTAAAGATGAACACCAAAGACCATGTGGAGTAGCTCAGAATCTTAAATTCCAGAATGGAAATGGGAGATGATCAATGTGGATTTTGTTACCAATTTACCGAGGTCTCGTAGACAACATGACTCTATATGGGTGATAGTTGATCGGATGACTAAGTCAGCTCACTTTTTAGCGGTCAAGACGATCGACACTACAGAAGACTATGCCCGGTTGTATATAAGGGAGATTGTTAGGTTGCATGGGGTGCCTTTGTCCATTATCTCAAATAGAGGAGCTCTATTCACCACCTAGTTTTGGAAGTCATTTTAGAAGAGTTTGGTTACGAAGGTGCTCCTTAGCACAACTTTCCACCCTCAGACAGATGGCCAGGAAGAACGTACTATTTAGACATTAGAAGATATGTTGAGAGCTTGCATCATTGATTTTAAGGGTAATTGGGATGACCACTTGCCTTTGATAGAGTTTTCCTACAACAATAGCTTCCACTCGAGTATTCAGATGGCCACATATGAGGCACTCTATGGGAGGAGGTGTAGGTCATCGATTGGATGGTTTGAAGTAGGCGAAGTAAAGTTAATTGGATTGCACTTGGTTCACCAAGCCATGGAAAAGGTGAAAATCATTTGAGAGAGGTTGAGGACTGCACAGAGTAGACATAAATCCTACACTGACGTCAGAATAAGAGACGTAGAGTTTGAGGTCAATGATTGGGTGTATTTGAAAGTGTTGCCCATGAAGGGTGTGATGAGGTTCGAAAAGAAAGGGAAGTTGAGTTCGAGGTATATTGGCCCTTACTAGATCATAAAGAGAGTGGGCAATGTGGCTTACAAGTTAAAATTACTCCCAGAGTTAGAGATCATCAACCTGGTCTTCCACATTTCTATGCTTAAGAAATGTTTGGGAGATCCACAGTTGTAATGCATGTGGAGAGTATTGGAGTGAGAGCCAGTCTAAGTTATAAGGAGATCCCTGTCCAAATCCTTGATCGTCAAGTTCAAAAATTGAAAAACAAAAAGACTGTATCTGTTAAAGTATTGTGGAGGAACCAATTTGTAGAAGAAGCTACTTGGAATACGGAGGAGGATATGAAGGCCAAATATCCTCACTTATTTCAGCCTACCGATGATGAGAGAGTTGATGGTAAGTATTCTTCCTCTAAATTATTAAACTTCCTATTCCTTGAGTCTTCCTTTTGTTCACTGTACGATAGGATTCCAGAGTCCGAGTGAGGATTGGTGTGATGCATTGATTGTTTAATTGTTTACTTGCTAAACGTCTTGCTTTATTGATTGCATGAGTGATTTGAGAGCTGATTGAATGTTAGAGTCCATAGGTAAATTCGTGCTTTACCTAAAATCTCTAGTTACCCATCATTCGAGGACAAATGATCCCAAGGGGGAGATATTATGACACCTCATAGCTCTACCATAATATGTACCTATGTTTCAAGCCTCATTTCTATATGTGGGAAGTGTATTAGAGTCATAATAGACCTCTAATACTTAGACAAGTTCAAGACCTTGCTATAAATTGAGTTTTGAGTGTTGGATTGTACTAGGATCAACTTTAAATGCTCATAACTTTTAGGACACAAAGAACTGGATGACCTAGTACATACCAAAAGAAAGCCCTTTGAGTTATCTTTCCAACGCAACTAGTTTCACCTTATTCTGAGTCCGGAGTCAAAAGATATGACCATTTTACTAAAAGACTGTTAGTGCAGAGTTGCACCTACGAGACCCAGTTACAAGTCGTAACTCAAAATGTGACCCGTATGTGCAACTCGTAGAAAATGTCAGAAAATTGCGGATTTTAGCCCCAGACTTTATGACTACCTTCTACGAGTTGTAGCATGGGCTGCGAGTCATAGTGTGGGCTCGTAGCAAGTTTTAGAGACTCAAAACAATTGGGCCAAAAGTTTACGAGAGGTTTCGTACGAGTTGTAGGACCCACTACGAGTCGTAAGGTGACCCGTAGGCCACTTTCGACAGCTTTTTAAGGAAGGTATTTTGGTCCTTTCTCACCATTCCTAAGCCTAAGGTTGATGTTTTTATACCTAAATCAGCCCCAAAACATATCAGATGGCCACTTTGGTGTTGAAATATTCTCTCTAAGGCATTGAAGAGAAATTCAAGGGAGGAAGAGGGGCTAGGGTTTGAAGGAGAACTTGAGAAATCTTCCAACTTCTTCCAAGAGACTTCAAGATTCTACAGTTCTAGGTATGTAAGGCTTACCAAAGTGTGATAACTTGTTCTTCACACGCTCCTTCAATTCATTGAGTCAAGATTTAGTAAAAGAGTTAAGATTTGAGAAATTATATATCCAAATATTGAGATCACATACTTATTATGAATTATTTTGATGTTTTATGAAGTCTAATTGCATCATATACTTTCAATATGGTATTGAGCTGCAGTTTTGTACTTGATAACATTAATTTTAAATTTTCATGATTTATGATAAATCTATGCATATGTTGGGTTGAGGTTGAGTTTGAAGATTTCTGTAGAGCATTGGAGTTGAGTATCTTGAGTTGAACAAATTGAGTATGAAGAGCATGTTGCATTGAGTCATATATGCTATCACACATGAACATCTTGCTTACATTACACGATGCGTTAATTTAAGTGAGTCTAAATGACCGTTATTTAAGTTGAGTCGAGTTTGACGGATTGCATTGCATGAATTGTTGAGTTTGACTTGAGTTGATTGTTTGCATTGATAAGATGAGATAATGAGTATTTGAGATGAGATAACCCAAATGAGGTTAAGATTTGAGTTGATTCATTGAGCAATGAGGATTGGGTTGACTGATGATGTTGAGCATATTTTAGTCTTGGGAGGAATATTGAGCACCGAGTTGGGTGATTGAGGAGCATCCCAGAACTACATTGCCAGGGTAGGACAGTCATTTCAGCATAATACTAGCGACTCTTGTCCCGCAAGTGGACACCCCCTTACGGATCCATGAGGGAGAGTTGATACGTCCTTTTCCATGGCACGTTGAAAATGGGCAGGGCAATGATGCCATATTCGTTGTCCATCATATAATTATAGGTAGTAGGCGATATGTCGGTTAAGAGAAATTCCCAAGCAATCTTGATTGAGCATGATATTTCAAAAATAAGTCTATTTATCTTATACATATTTTTAAAACATAATTTACTTCAAATGTGCATATATTAGGTTGAGCATGAGTTGTTGAGTTAAGATGAATAAGTTGAGCCTTATTTTCTTGAGGCCTTTTACATACCAGTATATTCCATGTACTGACATCCATTTTGGGCCTGCATTGTTTTATGATGCAGATGCAGCAGATAGAGGGCTTCAACACGCGCATCGTTGAGCTCTGGATCAGTACATCCCTCGAGTTTGGTGAGCCCTCCTAGTATGCCGGAGGAGCCCTTTTAATTTTCATTTTTTTGAGTACTTTTCTTTCTTTAATTAAGGTTCCCATGGCATGTCATGGCACATTTCTAGACTGATAAGTAGAGGCTTCATAGACATTTGAGTGGAGGTTTTGGGTAAGTCTTCTATCTAAACTATTTTCATTGATACTGTGATACAGTAGAGTTATTTCTGTATGTACATATGATCATCTTTGATGCTTTATTATTGAGTTATTCTTTCGCTGTTGAGTTTGATGTGCCGATGAGGCCAAGTGGTTCTCTCGGGCGCTAGCGATGGTCTCTGAGTGCCAGCCACTCCAAGGGTACCCTCCCGGGGCGTGACATACAACATATGTACCTTGGAAATCCTTAAATCATGCTTCAAATAACATTTACAATGCCACCTCAGAATTACATAACCATGCATAGATGACATGAAAAATAACATGCAAGGAAAGGAGGTTGTTAATTAGGATAAGCCATGGTACCTCCAGCTTGATTAGAATGGAAGAGATGGGGGTATCACTTTTTCATATCCGCTTCGGCTTCCCAAATGAAACTTTCGACTTGTATGTTCCTCCAAAGGACCTTGATGGAAGGTACGTCTCTCTTCCTCAACCGCTTCATTTGCCTATCTAGTATTTCTACCAGGACTTCTTCGTAAGTCAAGTTCTCTTTAACATTCACCACATCCAAAGGAATAATGGAATTAGGGTCTCCAATGCATTTCCTCAACATGGAGACATGAAAATCAGATGAACCATGCTCATTTCCGTGGACAACTCTAATTCATATGCAACTTTACTAACACGTCTCAAGATTCGGTAGGGCCCCATATATCTAGGGCTTAATTTCCCTTTCTTGCCAAAATGTACCATGCCCTTCATTGGCAAAACCTTCAAGTACACCCAATCATCAACTTCAAACCAACCAACCGAGGATCTAGAACACCTACCATAAAGAGCTTCAAAGGGAACCATTTCGAAGCTAGTGTGGTAGCTATTGTTATAAGCAAACTCAATGAATGTAAGATGTTCATCCAAATTACCCTTAAACTCCAAGACACAAGTCCTAAGCATATCCTCAAGTGCTTTCATGCTTCTCTCGGCTTAGCCATCCATTTGAGGGTGAAAGGCCGTATTAAGCTTAACCTTAGTGCCAAGGCCTTTTTGGAAACACCTCTAAAAGTGTGATGTAAATTGAGCACGATCCTAGATAATAGCCAATGGAACCCCATGTAGCCTCACCAACTTATGAATATATAACTTGGCAAGTCTTCAGTACCATAGGTTGTCTTAATCAGTAGAAAGTGAGTTGATTTTGTCATTCTATCAACAAAAACCCATATGGAGTCAAAATGCCTCCTAGTCTTTGGAAAACCAATCATAAAATTCATTTGCTATCTTTCCACTTCCAAGTAGGAATCTCAATGTCTTGTGCTAGGCCACTCGGTCTTTGATGTTTGGCCATGACTTGATGGCAATTATGGCAACGGGCTACAAATTTAGCAATATATTTCTTCGTGCCACCACACTAATACACTTCCCTAAAATCTTTATACATTTTGGTGGAACTAGCATGAATAGAATAAGATGAATTGTGTGCCTCTTTCAAGATAAAATCTCTCAACTCATCCTCATCGGGGACATATAACCTACCGTGGTACCTAAGAATGCCATCTCCTCCTTGGTAGAAAACTTCCACCTTGCCATCCTTTACCAATGATTTCAATTCCACCAAAGCGGGGTCAAGATCTTGCTTGGATTTGACTTCTTTAATCAAGGAGGACTTGGAATCATCTACCACCACAACATCACTATTTTCAGCTTCATTGAATCTAATTCCCAACCTAGCCAACCGATGGACCTCACTTGCCAATTCGTTCTTGCTATCCTCAACATGAACCACACTTTCCATAGATACCTACTTAGGGCATCGACCACAACGTCAGCTTTGCCCGTATGGTAATGCAAAGTCATGCTGTAATCCTTAAGGAATTTCAACCACCATCTTTGCCTCAAATTAAGATCTCTTTGGGTGAACATATATTGGAGACTCTTATGGTCGGTGGACATATCTACATGAGCCCCATACAAATAATGATGCCATATCTTCAGGGAAAAATACCACGACCGCTACTTCAAGATCATGGATGGGGTAATTGCGCTCATGCCCCTTTAGTATCCTAGAATCATAGGCAATGACTTTGCTATTTTGCATCAATACATATCTAAAGCCAACTCTCAAAGCATCATAATATACCACAAGCTCTTCTAACCCTTCCGGTAAAGCCAAAATAGGAGCGGATGTTATCTTATCTTTCAAAGTTTGAAAATTTCTTTCATATTCATTGCTCCATATGAATTTAGCCTTCTTTTGTGTCAACTTTATCAAGGGAGAAGCAATTGAGGAGAAACCATCCATAAATCTCCTGTAATACCATGCCAAACCCAAGAAACTCTTAATATCTGTCGGAGTCAAGGGTCTAGGCCAATTTCTTATCATCTTCGTCTTCTTTTGGTCCTCTTTAATCCCTTCACCCAATAATACATGCACTAGAAAGGTGACTTCCCTCAACCAAAACTCACACTTGTCGAACTTGGCAAATAACTTTTCTTCCCTTAATGTTTGCAACACTAACCTAAATTCTTAGCATGCTCCTCTTTACTCCATGTATAAACCAAAATATCTTTAATGAACACCACCACAAACATGTCAAGGTAGGTTTTAAAGTCCCTATTCAACAGATCCGTAAATATTGCCCGAGCATTGGTTAGACCGAAGGACATCACCATAAATTCAAAATGCCCATATCTTGTCTGGGAAGCCGTTTTGGGAATATCACACTGCCTTACCCTCAATTGATGATACCTAGATTGAAGGTCAATTTTTGAGAATTGGATAGCCCCTTGAAGTTGATCGAATAGGTCATCTATCCTTGGCAGATGATACTTGCTCTTCACGGTGGCCTTATTGAGTTACCGGTAGTCGATACACATTCTAAGTGAGCCATCCTTCTTCCTCACAAACAACACCAGTGCACCCTAAGTCAACTTACTTGGCCTTATAGATCCATTCTCCAGAAAGTCTTTCAATTGGTCCTTTAACTCTTTCAACTCTGCCGAGACCATTCGCTAGGAAGGAATGGAAATGGATTGAGTGTTGGAGAAGAGGTCTACACCAAAGTCTATTTCCCTTTCAGGAAGAATACCGGGATGTTCATCGGAAAAGATATCAAGGAACTCATTGGCCACTAGAATCAACTCCATAGAAAGGACCTTTGACTCAACCTCCCTAACCCGAACAAGATGGTAAATGCATCCTTTGAAAATCAACTTTTGAGCCTAAGACAAGAGATGAACCTATGCTTGACCATCGAATCACGACCTTCCTGCTCAAGGATGGGTTCACTGGGGAATTGAAATCTAACCTTGCAAGTTCTACAATCAATAGTAATATGGTATGCATGTAACTAATCCATCCCAAGAATGATGTCAAATCTACCATGTCAAGTCCAACAAAATTGCAAGGAAAAACTATATGTAATATGGACACGGGACAACCCCTATAGACTTTTGTTTAGCAAGAATGGACTTATCGATGGGGTAGACACCTCAAAAAGGGTTCACATAACAATTCGAGACACAAATGAAGCCTATTAGCAACAAAGGGAGTGATGAAAGAAAGACTGGTAGATCCAATAAAGCATACATATCAAAATTGTAAATCTTTAATATACCAGTAACAACATGGGATATCTCATCAATCCCTTGTCTCCCTTGAAGAGCATAAAACCGGTTATGGCGTGGGTACCTCCTTGTTGACCACCTTGTGCTCTTTGGTCACTATGAGTATGTTGTCCTAGAGGTCTACAATATCTATCCTTGTTTGGATAATCTGCAACCTTGTGGCCTATTTTTCCACACCTAAAGCAAGTACTCGTATTCTTCAAACATGCACCGCTACGATTTCTTCCACATTTTGGGCACCTTGAGTCATCTCACCGTTTCCACCTTGAGCTCTCGGGTTGGGCACCCTATTGATGTCTGTCAAAATACAATATATTTGATGCTTAAAAATTTAGAATTGTATATGTTTTCAAAGAGATATTAGTGGATTTAATGTGTATTTATGTTTGTTTTGCAAGATTATAGGGTTGGCACAATTTTTGGGCTAAATGTGCAGATTTTGCAGATGTTGAGGTTTCACAAGACCTTTTACGAGCCGTGGAAAATCCCATGGGCCATAGAATTAGTTTTGTACAAAATTCCAGTAAAGGCTGATTTTCTGAAGTTATGTCTATGAACATACAGATGAACTGTAGAAGATTTATGAGTCGTAGACTTGGCGTCGTGCCATGAGGATTAGAAAGTATGGAGTTGCAAAAAAGTTAGCAGGCAAAAGCTTTTACCAGCTGTAAACTTTATAGGGCCCATAGATAGGTGTCATAGAAGTCAACCCTAGAATTTCAGATGAAGTCCACAAAGCCCCGACTATGGGCAGTAGAACTTTATACAGCCCGTTGAAGTTCCCATAGAGCCAGCCGAGCAAGTTCTCCTATTTTATTTTGGTTTTGTATTTTAAAGACTATAAATGGGGGTTTTAGGTTATTTTCAGAGGGAAGGAAATAGACTAGGAGAGAATAGTAGAGAGCTTGAGAGAAACACTTGTGAAACATTATTTTGTGCTTTTACTTCAATCTTGTGATTCTTGATGAAGAGCTTGGATTTATTATTCTTAATTCTCTTGTGTAAGTGCTCAATTATATTATTTAAGTACATGAATCTTGTATCTACACTGATCATGAGTAGTTAAATTCACAATTAGGGTTGTGGGAACCATGAAGAATTAACAAGGTAAAATCGGATAATTCATAATTCTTAAAAAGTGTACATGCATGTATTAATTAATTCTCTTTGGTTTGAATGCTTTTTAGTGGTGACAAATGTTAGAACTCACCTAGTGTTACTGACTGGATCAAGTAGTAATGAATATAAAAAGATATTAATTAACAGGATTCGATTGATGTTTCTCGTCTAATAAACAAAACTAGCCAAAGGGAGGTTGTACTAGCATAATAGGTAAGGGTTAGTAATGTCATACTGCGGGAATGGATCAAATCACGTAGTGAAATTTACCTCTCGCCTAGATCAAAAGGTTTGGTAAACTTAACTTACCATTCTACACTGGAAAAGATTTTGATTATCTGGTAATACCAAGTTAGGGAATCAGTAGGGAACACAATAGCCTAGTTATTCTTCATACTAATTTTATACTTGTTTTAGTTTGATCCATTAGAATTGTTGTAAATTCTTCTAAGTCTACCATAGTCCCTGTGGGTTCGATCCTAACCTTGGTTAGGTTATATATCTTGACAATGATCACTTTAACCTTCAAAAAGGAGGTGTAGCTTGGACGACATCAAGATTTTGGCACCGCTGTTGGGGAATACAGCTAGACTATTTAATTTGAGTAGTTCAGGAATTAATCCTTATTTCCCTCATTTTATGTTTTTTTTATTGTTTTTGTTCTATTTCAGGGTGCAAGTGTAGCATATGCCTAACATGCAAAGTCGAGGCATTCCCTTGACTTCGTTTGACCCAGAGAAGATTGAGAAGGATGGCCCAAGATAACACAAATAACATGATAAATGCAGCTCTAAATCAGAAACAGAATGAGAATGAGAATGATTACAACCCACCTTCTCTTGAGGACACTGATCCACAACCACAAGACTTCAATGCTGAAGCTTATCAGTAGAATCAACATCGGCTGAACCCTATGGCCATGGATGTTAGTGGAGCCATTGTGTTACCGCCACTACTGGATGAAACAAAGTTTGTGGTTTCGAGTGAGTTGCTTCATATGCTGCAGAATTGTGGGCTGTTCACGGGCTTACATCAGAGGATCCACATAGTCATCTACACAAAATTGTATTTGTCTATAAGAGTGTAATAGGAATACAAAATTCGTCTATGGATGTTGTTGGGCTTCGTGTCTTCTCATTATCATTGACAAGCAATGCAGCGCTATGGCTATCCGAGCTCCTGTAGAGTTCGATCACCAGTTAGGCTGAGTTTCAGAAGGCCTTTTAGAGGAGATTCTTACCGAGATCGAAGAAGCTCAAGTTGAAGGATCAGATCAACAACTTTGAGCAACTTCCTGGTGACTCGATCAATAGTACACGGGAGTGGTTGACAAAGTGTTTGAGAAGTGTCCCTAACTACAAAATAGTTGATGATATCTTAGTGGAGATCTTCTACCATGCCCTAGACGAGAATAGCAAATATGTGCTGATACCATCATGGGTGGCATGCTTTTAGATCAACCATTTGCAAGGATTACGGAGAAGCTAGAAAAGGTGGTTAAGATGAATCGTGCATAGGGGACGAGAGATAAGTCTTCTACAAAGAACTCGTATATTGTTAGTATTGGTTCGGAGCAAGCTCAAAATAAATCAGGAGATAATGTAAGAGCTTTCCCGGATCAGTATTAACATGGAGGTGATGATGAAGCAGAATCAGGACCGAGTTAATGTAGTGGTTTATCAGCCTTCGCGAGTACACATGTACGTGGAGCCTTACTATGAAGAAGATGCTTGCTTCATTATTGATTAGATGGGGGGTTTTTTGGACTAGTGCCCAAGGGTCTAAACATGACTATTGGTTCCAAGGTCAAGGAAACCAAGGTCGGAACTTTAATAGAGATGGCACTTTCAGAGATAATCGTGGAGGTTATATGACAGGAACACAGGCTAGGACAGAGATGCTAATTGGGGTCACAGAGATGGCTACAGAAATGGTCCTTATGTGCCACGACACAATCGTGATATTGGAGCTAGTAGTTTCAGAGTTGAGGAGATGTTTGATTGACTGTTAAAGAAGGCTAACACACAGGATGAGACCTTGAGGGGGATGAAGTCTGACATCTCCAGCATAAATCAGAAAATTGAGTCTCAATCTGTTATTATCAAATAACTAGAGCAACAGTTTGGTCAAGTATCAACTCAACTCAACTAGCGTCAAAGGGGACACTGCCTAGCAATATAGTTCAGAACCTAAAGAATAAAGGGTAATGTATGGCGGCCACTACTTATGGTGGTAAGAGTACTATTGATCCTCCCAGGCCGATCGATGAGGATGATGTTTGAGAGAAGACAATTGAGGTCAATGATGCTGATATTGGAGATGATCGTGCCAAGGATGAGGTGAGTGATACTGTAGAGGTGCCATAGAAGATGAAGCCCATTCCTACCCTCCTCCTCCCTTCCCTCAAAGAATCAAAAAGAAGGAGGAAGAGGAGGGTAAATTCAAGCACTTTCTCTCCATGCTGAAACAACTCTCCATCAACATCCCTCTTATTGAGGCACCGAAGAAGAGGCTAGGGTATGTGAAGTTTACAAAAGAGTTGGTTAAAAAGAAACAGACTGTCAGTCAAGATCTCTCTCAAGAACCTCAATATTGCAGTGCAATTGCTATAAGGTCCTTGGTGCAGAAGCAAGAAAATCCCGGTACGTTCACCATACACTGCAGTATTGGGGATGTGGAGTTCGCAAGGGCATTGTTTGAACTTGGCGCTAGCATAAATCAGATGCCTCTTGCGGTCTTCAAAAAACTATGATTGGCAGCTCTTACTCCGGTGAGCATGCAGTTGTTAATAGCTGACTGCACGATGAAGATCCTGATGTGCTGTCAAAATACAGCACATTTGATGCCTAAAACAAGGGATTTCCTGAGTTCTTAATGCGACTTTTAATGGTTTTTATGTTTTTATTGCAGAAAAGATAGGTTGGCATGATTTTGGGAAAAAACTACAGATTTTGCTAAAGTGCAGGACATACGAGCTGCCCTACGAATCGTAGGGTGATCTGATAGCAAAAAACAGTGAGCAAAAAATAGAAATTTGCTTGGTGGAGGTCAGCCTTATGAGACCACTCTACAAGTCGTAGGTCTCACTAAGACTCGTATAAGTGGGTTCGTAGCAAGGAACAAAGAGCTAAAAGTTTGGACCAATAACTGAAGGCCTAGACTATGAGAGGAGTATACGAGTCGTAGCCCAAGCAAGGACTCATACCAGTGGGTCGTAACAGTCAAGTACAAAATGTAAAATGCCTAATAGAGACCCCAATTATGACTCATAGGTCACCCTACGAGTTGTACCTATGCGACATACCTGCTGCCAGCTGTCTTTTCTATTTAATTGTTTAGGGTTAAATTGTAGATACTATAAATACTTTATCATAAGTTCTTTTTAGGTAGAGCTGAGACATTGAATATAGCATAGAACACTTTGAATATTCTTCCTTAAATATTCCTAGAGTTTTTCTAGGTTTTAGTGTAAATTCTCCTTTTTAATTTGAAGATCCACTTTTGGGGATTGCAAAACTCACATTATGCTTATCTTCCATTAATCCAAGCTTGTGGTTTGCAACTTGTGGTGTTCTTGTTCTTCATTGTTTTGAGTAAAACTTTCAACTATGTCTTCTATTTGCATTGTTGTTGATTTTGCCTTAGCCATGAGTAGCTAAGCACCCACAACTTAGGGTTATGGAACCATGAGTAGTTGACTTGAAATAACCTAGACTTTGTGCATTTCTTTGATTGGGGTTTTGCATTTATTGTTCATTTCCCTTCATTTTCATTGTTGTTTGGTGGTGACCAACACCAAACCTCGCCTACTATCACGATCCCGACTGAGGTAGTGACGAATAGGAAGAGGGAAGTAAATGATAGGATTCGATTAATGTGTTCTTGTCTAATCAACCAAACCTGGCGAAGGGGAGGTTGACTAGACAATGGGTAAAGGTTAGTTGGCACACCATAGTTGCCTACCACTTGCCATGGTGAAATTCGACCTTCACCTTCACAAGAGGGCTGGAAGAACCTAAGTTACCATCCTGCATGCGAATTCTCAATTAAAGTTGTGTTGTCTAGGGTGATTGAGTCAACGAATCATGGGGAACACAATCTACAAGTTGTCCCTAAATTTGAGTGTCTTCCTGCACAGATAGTTTAGTTTTTATTTTAATTCTTGAATTACAAAGAGAACCCCCCCCCATTTAGATATTTTAGTAATCGATGCTTGAAATGACTGGTAGTGGATCTCTATAGTCAAGCCCCGTATTCCCTGTGAATTCGACCCTAACCTCTGGTTAGGTTAATTGCTGACAGCGACACTTTCTTATTGGAGCGTGAACATTATCAGAACCCTGTTGGGATGCTCTATGATGTCCTTGTCAAAGTGGACAAATTCATATTCTCCGCGAACTTTGTGATCCTGGATTATGAGGTTGATTTCGAAGTCCCAATCATCTTAGGAAGGCCTTTTCTAGCTATTGGTTGCACAGTGGTGGATATGGAGAGGGGCCAACTCAAGTGTAGATTGCACAAAGATGTGGTCGTGTTCAACATCTTCCAATATGAAAAAAAAGGATTATCTAAAAGTAGTCTCTGTCATTGAGACTGTTGATGATGCAGAACCAGAGGTACCACTCGAGGAGAGACCAGGTGTTGACACCTTGGAAGTAGTGTTGATGAACTTTGATAGTGATGACATCCCAGATTATGAGGAAACAGTGAAGGAATTGGGGGTACCATATGCCCCTAGACGCCAAACTAAATTGGAGTTGGACTTTTAGAATTAAGAGCACCACCTACTAAACCATCTATTGAGGAGCCATCGGTGTTAGAGTTGTGGACTGTTCCATCCCATCTGAGATATGTATTTTAGGGCGCCAACAACACCTTTCTAGTCATACTTGCTACTAACCTGAATGATGAACAAGTGAACACTCTGATCGTGGCACTTAAGCAGTTCAAGAATTTGAAGGCCATTAGGTGGACGATTGTGGATATCATTGGTATCCCTCCCGGGATATGTACTCACAAAATCCAATTGGCCAAGGACCATAAGCTGAGTATTGAGAAGCAAAGGTGCCTCAATCTCCTATGCAAGAGGTCGTACCCAAGGAAATCATCAAGTGGTTGGACACAAGGGTGATCTATCCAATCGCCAATAGTGAATGGGTGAGCCCAGTTTAGTATGACTTAAAGAAAGGGGGGGTATCACCGTGGTCCCAAATGCTAGTAATGATTTAATCCCCATACAACTAGTCAATGGGTGGAAGGTGTGCATGGATTATAGA
>JAPFFP010027681.1:0-15933 GCA_026153255.1 Solanum medicagineum | reverse complement strand
TCAAATCACACAACATTCGCAACAAAATTTTCCAATTAGATAATTATTCTTAATTTAAAGAAATACGGGGTCTAACATTAATACCATTAATATTCACTTTACGTTTTTCTTTTTCAATTCCTCTCCCTCAAAATTCTATATAAAGTGTGTGTTTGATGAACATAATATACACCCAAAAAAAAAAATTCCTTCTTTCTTTTTCTTGAATATCTTTGGGCAATTGGTTTTTGAGCAACCTCCAACTCTTGCCACGACACAGTATTTGTGATAAGTTATTTAATTCTAGTCCAATATCAATATTGTAGTATTTTTTCAACAAATACGTCCCTTATCAACAATTAAATTTTTATCTATATATATGTCTCTTAATTCTAGAATAACTAGTCTTGTTGTACGCGCTTTGCGCGTGTACCACGTTTGATAACAAACATTATAGAGAAAAATTAAATTTGGTTATAATTTATAAAAAGGTAAATACTACACTAATTTTGATAAATTATTTATTTATGAAGGTCCTATATAGAGAAGGATTCTATCACTAATTAGTACACAGGGTAAATTAGAATTTTCTTTAGCGGGCCATAGGGTATTTTCTTGATTCAGATAAGAAAGAAATAGAAGTCTATCAAATAAGGAAGATTTAAGAGTCTTTCCATGGCTAGAAGTCCTTATTAATTTTATCACTTCTTTTCATATATTTTATAAATCAATATTATAAATATAACTAAATAATAATTTAAAGAAAAAATGGTGAAAAGACGATTTTATCTAAAGAGGAGATTTTTAATGAAGGACAAAAAGTTTAAGCTAAAGCTCTTCACACTTTAAATATAGTATAGATTACTGCTAAAGGCAAAATTTTTTAAAAATAATTGATCTCTCTTGATTATCTAAATTGATAATTATTTGTGATATGCACGACAACCAAAATGGGACATAGGGAGTATAAATCTACTATTATTAGAAATTCCTCTATCACCTATACTATTCCCCTATGCTCTTTTATAATTGTCATAATTTTATTTTTTTAAAGTCTAACAACATGAATTTTAACTAACTTTTTAAGATGGACCTTTTTCACCATATTGATATGGGGAAAAAATTATAATTTACTTTTCATATAGTTATTTTTGAATATCGAAAATCTTTAAAAAAATAATTATAAATATAATATCATATGAGGTTGATTTGGTTTCGGGTTAAATTTCTAAAGTTAAAAATCAAACCCGTCCAAGTATAGTTGATTTCTTTCAATACCAAATCTAGTTAAACCAAACTACTAGTCTATTTGTTTTCTTGATTTGCGTTTTGATGTGATTTTTGGTTCGATTTTGTGCACTCCTATTTTTAACTTTAGATGTACACAAATACATGCTTAAACTTGTATAAAGTTGAACAAGTAGACACATTAGTTCTATGTGACATTATACATATAGGACACCACGTACGACACAAATTGTCATGTAGGATGTAACGTATACTGTATGTGTTTATTTTTTTTTTTTAACTTTTAAACAAATTAAAATATTTATATATACATTCAAAATTAAAAGATATAATATAAAATAAAATAAAATTTAAAAACTTATCTATGTAATAATTACATAAAAATGAACTAAGACAACATGTAGAGCAATCAATTATTTTGGGATATTAGCCAAAATTTTGAGTTATTTGATTATATATCAATGTTGACAGTAACTTCACACTAAAGACAAATGAATTATTGAAAAAGTGAGTTTGAAGCTCACCAACTCATTAATGGATCTGGAGAAAAGGATGAAGGAGAAAAAGAATTTTATTATTGTGTGTTGAAAAAAAAACTCACTCACATGATCCAAGCTTTATAGGCAGCAGGATCATACAAGAAACAACTTTAACTAACTAACTGATCTTGCCTGCATATGGTTGCACATGGACAACTCATCATCACTTAGGCTACTAACAACTATTAACTAACTAATGATTAGAGAATGAATTAATCAACTAAGTTTGTTTTTCAATAGAACAATAGCCATATATCTGATATCGAATACACCTCCTCAAGCTGAAGGGTGCAAAACATTGAGTACACCAAGCTTGCCAACAGATGAGAATGTTGAGCTTGACTTAATCCTTGGTCAGTAGGCCTGCAATCTGCTGTTGAATATGAACATGGATAAGTTCAACCATTCCTGCCTTAAATTTGTTCCTTATAAAGTGACAATTTATCTTAATGTGTTTGGTTCGTTCATGGAAAACAAGATTGGTTGGTAATTGTAATATCTGATTTATTGTCACTTAATACAGTGACTGGCATCTGGATGGACACACCAATCTTAGTGAACAATCCTAGAAGCCAAGTGACTTTAGAGACAGTTGAGGCCATGCTCCTGTACTAGCTTCTGCTGAGCTCTTGAAGTCAGTTTGTTGCTTCTTGGATTTCTAGTACACTAGTGACTCACTAAATTTGACAACAAATTCTGTGATAGATCTCCTAGTGTTGGGACAAGCCACCCAATCTGAGTCAGACCAACAGGTTAGTGTGGAGGTAGGCTCAGCATGTAACCAAACCCCTTGTTCTATGGTGCTTTTCAGATATCTTACCACTCTAATAGCAGCCTCCTAATGTGACTTCTTGGGTGTTTGCATAAACTAACTAAGAGTCTATACTATATAATTTGATGTCTGGTCTAGTGATGGTGACATATAGAAGCTTCCCAATCAACCACTAGTAGGGAGCAACATCATGTAAAACTGCATCGCTTATGTGGGCAGTCAACAAATCATGTTCTATTAAAGTAAGTCTCAAGTTTGATTCCAGTGGGATAGGTGCAGGCTTTGCACCAGTGAGGCCTGCATCTGCTATGCGCTCCAAAACACACTTTCTTTGACTCAAAACACCACCTTTTGATGATCTTAACACTTCAATTTCCAAGAAGTACTTAAGCTCTCCTAAATCTTTCAATTTGAATTGTTGATGGAGAGTATCCTTAGCTTCAATGATCGATTATGTATTGCTTCCTGTAATTAGTAAATCATGTACACACACTAGTATAATCACTATATATGGACCTTTCTTTAGAGTGAAAAGTGAGTAATCAAGTGCACTCTGTTGAAGCCAACATCCATTAAGACAGCAGTTAGTTTTAATTTTCATTGTCTAGAGGCTGCTGCATACAATGACTTGAATAATTTGCATACTTTTGGTCTCCCATGGCCTTATAAATGCCTCAGGTACTTCCATGTTTACCTTCTCATCTAAATCACCTTGGAGAAATGCATTGTACACATCTATTTGCTATAGATTCCATCTTTTGATACAATCAAAGCAAGGCCACACCGAACTGTTACCATCTTAGCAAAAAGAGAGAAGGTATCATGATAGTATAACCCTTCCGGCTGACCATATCCTTTGCTATAAGCTTGGCCTTAAGCATCTTCACCTTCATCATTGGCCTTATACTTCATTTTGTATACCCATTTGGAACCATAGTGTTCACTCCTTGTGGTTGACCAATACAAGTTTTTGGTGTCTTCAAGAGTTTGAATTCCCTCCTTCATAGCTTGAATTTATCTCTCATCCTTAACTGCTTGTCTAAAATGTTTAGTTCTTCCTCATCAGAAAATCTGCTCAAATAGCTCTTGTAACAAGGAGATATATTATCATAACAGAGGTATTTGGCCAAAGGATCTAGTACTCTTTGCTTCCTGAGTTTGGTGTTGTAGTTTTTCATCCAGATAGGCTCCTTGATGTTTCTTGATGTTCTTTTAATAGGAAGGTCTGTAGGCAGTACAGGAGCCACTTCTTGACTATTCTCAGTGATATCATCAGTAACCTCTTGATGAGCTTCACTACTGGCATCATTTTCTGTATTGTTTGGATTAAAACTATCAACATCTTTATCATACACCTCAGGCTGGTCAAATATAGTCAAAGGTGAGCCAAAAGAATTGATAGATATGTTTGTTTGTGATTCTTTTTTAGCAAAAGGAAATATATTTTCATCGAAAACTACATCTCTACTCACTGAGATCTTATTTGATTTGATGTCTAGTACTATGTATCCTTTTTGTAGATCAGAATAACCCAACAGAACAGCAGGAACAATTCTTTCTACAAATTTATCACTTCTTGGTAACATTAATGCATAGCAAAGACATCTCATGACCCTTATATGAGAAATAGTAGGTTGTTTGGAGTAGAGCAACTCATAAGGACTCTTGCCTCCAGTAACTTTTGAAGGCAACATGTTCATTAAATATACTACTGTTTTAACACATTAACCCCAATATCTAATGGGCAAATGTGATTGGAATCTGATAGCTCTGGCTATATTGGAAATGTGTCTATGCTTCCTCTCCACTACACCATTTTATTGTGGTGTGTGAGGATAACTACTTTGCTGCAGTATGCCTAGATCATAAAATAAGGTTGTACATTGGACATTGAAAAATTCAATGCCATTATCAGATCTTACCACCTTAACCTGAGAATCAAACTATGTCTTAATCATTTTGAGGAAATTTTTGGCAGTAACAATGGTTTAAGATTTCAACTGCAATGGATATATCCATACAAATCTGCCATAATCATATACAAATGTCAAGAAATAATATTTCTTGTCCACTGTAGGAGTTTTATAAGGTCCGCATAGATCCATATGAACACTATCAAACGTCATAGAAGCTTTTGAATCACTAATGGGAAAAACAAGTCTTGTTTGCTTAGCTTATGGGCCTACAAAATATTGAGAAAGTATTTCACTATCCTTTGAACACTAAGCTAGATTCAAAATCTTTAAAACTTGAGAAGAGGGATGACCAAGCCTCTTACGCCATAGGCTGACATCCTTTATTGTTGTTACTGCATTCATCACTTATTGAGTTCTCTTTTCTTTATTCATCTGTTTTGTTGTGAATTCATTTCTGAAAACGTATAAGCCTCTATCTACCTTACCAATCCCCTTCACCTTGCTACTGAAGAGGTGCTGGAAGACACAAAGTCAGGATAGAAAGACACAAAACATAATAGTTCCCTTGTTATTTTGGAGACTGATAATATATTAAACCTGAGGTGTGGTACATACAAATATTCTTCACAAATTCATTGTCAAACATAGACCAATATGACTAAATTCTACTTTTCCTCTTGTAGGCAAATGTACTTGGTTCATTTGTGAGTTATTTAAAGCATGTGTTCTTGTTAATAGTTGTTTGTTTGCTGTAATATGGTGTGTTGCACCAGAGTCCACTATTCGTTCTTGTGTACACACTTTTGACGTTAAACAAGTAGCAATACCTAATGTATTGGTCTGTCCAAAGTCCTGCTCATTTTTATTTAGCATCTCCAGTATCTGTTTTCTTTTCTGTGAATGCTTGTCCCTTAGCTTAGAAGGCCTTGTTGCTTCCTTTCCGATTAGTAGAGGGTTGATATTGACCATTTGATATGCTATTTATTGTATGGTGTCCACCATAATTATCAGAATATGAGGATCCTATTGCATTCCTTGCATTATTATGTGAGAATTATTCTCCATGGCTATTATTCCTAATTACTGTTTTCATATCTTGATTTCGTTCTATGCTTCCATCCCCAGGATAACCAATTAGCTTATAGAAAGTTTCCTTAGTGTGACCAGTATAGTGAAAAAACTCATATATTTTCCCTAGATAGTATTCCCTTCCTTAATTCCTATTCACATTCATCACAATTGGGTCTAATTTCTCAATTGTATTTGTAACACATGTTGAGTGTCGAATGTCATCTTCTATTATCATGGCATAAGCTTGGTTTATGGAAGGTGTAACTCCTTTCAATAAAATTTGTCTACGAGCTTGATCATAAGACTCATTTAAACCATTTAAGAACAGAATCAATCTCATTTGTTGCAAGGGATCTACATACTCCTTTGATTGAGGACAATTACAACTAGAATTTGGCACCATAGCATCATATTCACTCCATAGTGTATTCGACTTAGTGAAGTAATGTGACTCAAAGTCCATACCTTATGTTAGTGTGTTGATCTCCCTATGCACTTGATGACATCTTTCCTTGAAGTCTACCCAAACTGAGAAAGCACTGGTTGAATAGACAATGCCACTGAGAAGCTCCTCACTCGCAGTATTCATCAACCATGATAGCACAATCACATTACATGTCTCCCATTATTCATGTAAATCGTCCCTCTAGTATAAGCTCCTATTACGAATTCATATTTCCTCTTTCCCTGCTCTATATTTCGTAATTTTCTGAACCAATCAGCTTTATGGGAACCAACATAGCCCCTGAAGTATCTGATGGACCAATATACATGGGATTATTTTAGTCAATCTTAACTGGTGCCATCTCTATGATTGTACCAGCAAATCAATTAGCCAAGAATCACCTAAGCTCGCCTGTGATTCTTCTTTCAATTGGCCAGAATCAGACGCTCTGATTCCATGAAAAGTGAGCTTGAAGCTCACCAACCCATTAATGGATCTGGATAAAAGGATGAAGGGAAAAAGGAATTTTCTTATTGTGCGTTGAAAAAAAACTCAGACAGGATCCAAGCTTTATAGGCAGTAGGATCATACAAGCAACAACTCTAACTAAATGATCTTGTCTGCATATGGTTGCATATGGCAAATTCAACATCACCTAAGCTACTAATAACTATTAACTAACTAATGAGGAGAGAATTAATCAATCAACTAATTCTGTTGCTAAATGGAACAATAGTCATATATCTAATATTGAACAATTATCAAAATGCAAAAATATATTCCCTTGCCAACCGGATACACTCTTTATTCCACACTTTCAAAAGTGACGTCTTTTTTATTTGACACCTGTATATAACCCACTCTCAAGCTCCGTTTAGAAATAGAATATGAAATTGTTATTTAAAGTCACATTAATTTAAAAGTTAGAAGTTAAATTTTAATTTTTACATGCAATTTGAATGTCTTATATTGTATTTTGTTTACAAGTATGAAAATTCGATAATTATAAAAATTATGAATCTTTTTAATTATTATATAATATGTGATTAGAAAACTTTTAAATATACATATTCTTATAAAATATTATTAGTCAACTTACTCTTAGCCGGTTATTCATTAATATAGTTCTACGGAGTATGAATAGTTTCTTCACGTTGATCATGAGTTTTTTTTGTAAAATTTAAAATGTCAAGTATTTTTTTTGTTGTATAAAATATAAACTCATTGGGCCAAGTTTTATTATTTTTCAAAAAATTTAAAATCACAATTTGAAAGTTCAAATCTTATTTATCAGAGAATTTGAAATTTCAAATAGTAATCTTAAATCGCATGTTTAAACCATGATTTCAAATCATAATTTCATATGAATATCTACATACCTAATGAATAAATCATACATTCACCATCCTGACTTATGTGAAGATGTTTGATCATATATGAAATTTACGAAGAGAAAACTTTTACAATTTATACTTTAAAATAAGCCATAACTTTTTTTGTGTTTTTAAATAATTTCATTAAGAATAAATAAAAATCTTAAATTATTATTAAATATTAAAAAAAATTACAATGAGTTAAGTAATATCACATAACATAACATCAGAGGAGTAATATATTGGGAAAGTTTAAGCTCATTCCCCTTTGAAGTAAACTATTTATATCCATATATCCCCTTATATTATGCTCTCCTAATTACTTACAATTAATGACCCTTTAATTTGTCTACTATCAATTAATGCCCCTCCTAATTTACCTACCATTGAGTTCGTGCGTTGATGTTATGCTAACGTCAACACCTACTCTATATGATACCAATAGGGTAACAATATATCGATAGAGTATTATAGATGACTAAACTTGGTCCTTTATAATACTGATATGGTATCAATATAATGACAAAGTATCATACAGAATATATTTTCTACTAATTTAGAGTTTAATAAATAAGTTGGTGACTATAATAATCTTCACTTGATTGTTTTATTTCTTAAAAGATCCCAAAATTATATGATACCGATAGGGTATCAATATACTGATAGAGTATCACAAAGAATATATTTGCTACTAATTTAGAGTTTAATAATAAGTTTGTGATTTTAATAATTTTCTCTTATTTGTTTTAATTTTTTTAAGAAAGAGCCCAAGATTGTATTATATTGATAGGGTATTAATATATCGATGGAGTATCATAAAGAATTAAATTTAGTCGTATATGATATTGTTATGGTATCAATATACACATGGAGTATCATAAGAATATATTTTCTACTAATCTAGAGTTTAACAAATAAGTTTGTGCCCTTAAGAATTTTCTTTTAATTATTTTATTTCATTAAAATAGAGCTCAAAACTATATAAATCGATAGGGTATCAATATGTAGATGGAGTATCATAGAAAATTAAGCTCTATCCTATATAATACCTATACGGTATCAATATACTGACGGAGTATCACAAAGAATAAATTGTCTACTAATTTAGAGTTTAATAATTTTCTTTCTACTATTTCTTATTTATTTTTTTAAAAAAGAGCTCAATTTTATATATACCGATAAGGTATCAATATATCGACATAGTATCTTATAAGATTAAACTCATCCTATACAATACCGGTATGATATCAATATACCGCCACGGTATCATGGAGATTAATTTATAACAACTATGATGATATTATGCTGACATCGTTGACATCATGGGCAAAATAAAAAAAAGAAAAAGTGAGATAAGAGGGTAAATAGTTGGAAAAAGTACACAAAATATACCTAAGTTGAAATCATTTACCATTAATAGACTCAATCCAAACTATTTAACCTTAATGAACCCATGACCTAAACTATTTACCTTTCTACCCACTTATCCTTTTTTATTTCGCGGGTTGACATCATGCTGACATCAACATAAATACTATGAAATATACTCGGGCGGTATATATATACCATAGCGGTATCATATAGAATGAATCAAATCCTTTGTGATACTCTGACTGTATATTGATACCCAATTGGTATATAGAATTATGTCTTTTTAAGAAATAAATAAGAAACAAATAAAAAATTATTAAATTCTAAATTAGTAGAAAATATATTCGTCATGATGCTCCATCGGTATGTACACCATATCGGTATCGTATAGGACTAGAAAATTACTAAAGTTACAAAATCATTTATTCAACTCTAACTTAGTAGGAAATATATTCTTGTGATACTCCATCGGTATATTGATATCCTATCGGTATCAGGTAATTTGAGTTCTTTTTTAATAAATAAAATAATTAAGAGAAAATTAGTAAAATTACAAACTTATTTATTAAATTCTAAATTTGTAAAAAATATATTCTTTGTGATATTCTATAGGTATATTGATACCATATCGGTATCATATGAGATTAAGTTTAATCATCTGTGATACCCTGTGGGTATATGTATACCCTATTGATGTATCATACAAGCAGGTGCTGATGTCAGCATGACGTCAGTACGCGAATTTTAATATTAGGGGGACAAATTTTAATAGTATGGGGGTATAAAATGTAAATGGGTATATGAATGTAAATAGTTTGCTTTAAAGGTGTCACGCCACAGGAAGGGACCCAAGACGTGACCGACACCTAGAGACTATTGCTAGTCCCCAGGCGAACCACTTGGCCTCATCACATTCATTAATTCATACATTTTACTAATCAGTGGAAGACAAGGAAAAGTAAGTGGGCACATCTTATCATCTAGACTCAAAATAATAATAATGTAATAGAAGGCTAGTAGAAAGAACTAGCTCACAATCTTAACAATCAACATTCGACTCTACTTTATGAAGCCTCTATCACTATCAAGTGGTGCTAATGATAGACCCATGACTACCTCAATCAAAGTAAAGCTAAGCAAGCCTAACTCTAAAGCAAGATGAAAATAAAAGTAATGAATACTCTAAAGTAAGAGAGGCTCACCAATCAACTGAACATCCAAGATCCTCAACGATGCGCCTATTGATGATCTCTAATCCTTGTATTTGCATCATAAAACAATGCAATGCTGAATGATGTCAGTACGTGGAATGTACGGTACGTAAAATAGCTGAATGAAACCGAAATAATTAGAATAAAATGAAACATCAATCAATATCAAGGATAATAAGAATCAACATGTCAAATGTCTATCTAAAACAAGAATAAAAGTAGACAAGTGACCCATCAACCCATCAAATCTTATCAGTCAAATCAAACTCATCTCAGAGGGACTCATCTCAACTCGTCTTATCTCATCTCATCTCAACTCAGAGTACTCATTTTGGGAACTTTCTAGGAGTTTCTATTATCCGACAACAATCACTTATGAGCCAGTGATTGTACAACTATCTCGCTGATGTTATCACAATCTTTCTGTACTTTCCAGGTAGGGAATAAATCGAAACCATAATGGACAACACCGAATGGAGACATCAATCTATAAGTCCTCTATTGATTTCAGGGACTTCTAATCAGAGGGACGCTTAACATAATGTATGTGATGGTCCTAATCCCAACTACGCTTGGCTACGTAGTTTGACGTTTGTGAGTTAGATTAACTCTTACTCTTTCGGTGGTAGATACTCCTCCCATGACTCAATGCTCATAAGACAATCCATGCAATCAGATTATCTCAATCTCAACCAGCCTTGTGGAGGCACTATATTTCAATCAATCTTATAGAGACTCCAATCATCTCATCAATATACTATCAATAGCTCAAGGCTTAGAACAATCATTAGGGAACAATCAAATAGACAATTCATTAGAGTTCATTTGGGAAGACTCATGGGACTATCAAGTTCAATCAATTCGTCATCATTCTCATATCTCAATCACAATCATAATCGACATTCTCAATCAAGGGTTTAGACTCAATCAATATCTTTATTCATGCATGCTTTCAAAAGTTAACATATAGGGTTTATGCAATATCTCATGAAAAGTATTCAATTCAAGAAAACAAGTTTCTGATGGTCATCAACATATGAAAATACATGTAATGAATGTAATTTTCAAGAAAATAATCAAGAATCATGTATGTAGACTTATTTACTTGCAACACTCTTCTAAGACCATCTATGGGGCACATGAGAGAATAATCTCATGCTTTTATTTTAGCCGTACATACCTGGGATGAAGCTTTACCAATCAACCTTCAAGAATTGCGTTTGAATTCTTCAATCTATGCTTCCTCTTCTTTCCTCTCAAGCCCTAGTCTTTCAAATACTTAGAAAAGGACTTAGAATGGGGTTTAAGACCCCATTTAAAGTATCAAAATGACCTAATTTGATCGTGTTTTGAGTTTAGGAGGAGTTGGGAATTGATTAGAATGCCTCCCAAATTAAAACGAAAAGTTTCACTCAAAAAATGGCTGACTGGGGGCGCACCTGTATAAATTTTTTTGAAAACTTTTGAAACAAGTTTTTCCAATCTTGTTAAAAAAATAAAAAAATATAAGGCATGTCTGCGTCACAGCGCATCGCTCCTTGGGTCGTACATACCTGGATGAAGCTTTACCAATCAACCTTCAAAAATTGAATTTGAATTCTTCAACCTACGCTTCCCCTTCTTTCCTCTCAATCCCTAGTCTTTCAAATACTTAGAAAAGGATTTAGAATGGGGTTTAAGACCCCATTTAAAGTCTCAAAATGACCTAATTTGATCGTGTTTTAAGTTTAGAAGGAGTTGGGAATTGATTAGAATGCCCCCCAAATTAAAACGAAAAGTTTCACTCAAAAAATGGCTGACTGAGCGCGCACCTGTATAATTTTTTTAGAAAACTTTCGAAACAAGTTTTTCCAATCCTGTCAAAAAAATAAAAAAATATAAGGCATGTCTGCGTCCCAACGCATTGCTCCTTGGGCGCGCATAACCACTGGAAATCGTTTTGGATCAAAAAACTATTTTTTTGATCCAATTGCTCTAGAAATTGAACGAGACCATTTCTCCACTCAATTTTTTGTGATGATCGCACATTCGGTCTCGAAATTTTTAACGGAGCATGGGAAAGGTATTTCACGCACACACCTCTATTCTAGGGGTATTTTGGTAATTTTACTAGGTGTTACATCATCTCCCCCTTGGGATCATTCGTCCTCGAATGATGAGTAAGGGTGGATATCAAGGTACGAATAGACTCAAACTCATCTCAACATTCACATCTGTCAATCAAACTCTAGAATCTTTCGCAATCATCAATCAACTCTATTCGGACTCAAGAATAGACAATCAACTCAAGGAAAGACAATCAGTTTAGTTAAGGGTAAGGAAATTACCTTCAACATTCTCATCATTTGGCACGAAGAGGCACAGATATTTTGCTTTCATCTCTTCCTCAGCTTTCCATGTGGCTTCCTCAATGAATTGATTCCTCAACAGGAGTTTGACTGAGGTTGTTACTTTCGTTCTCAACTTGTGAATCTGACGATCAAGAATTAGGATCGGAATTACTTTGTAGGTCACACTATCCTTGACTTCAATATTCTCCACAGGGATCACCAAGTTAGGATCTCCCCAACATTTTTTCAACATCGACACGTGGAACACTAGATAGATTTCATCTAACTTGGAAGGCAACTCTTGTTCATAAGCAACCTTCCTAATCCCCTTCACAATCTGGTCCAATATATGGTGGACTCAATTTATCTTTCTTCTTAAATCTCATGACATCTTTCATAGGTGATCAAGTATACCCAATCATTTACCTCGAACTCTAAATCTCTCCTTCTCACATTAGTGTAGGATTTATGGTGAGTCTGTAGTCTTCAACCTTTCTTTAATGATCTTAACCTTCTCCATTGATTGATGGACAAGATCAGGCCCAATCAGCTCTGCTTCTCCAACATTGAACCACCTAATTGGTGATCCAGTCCTCTTCCATACAAAGCTTCGTAGGGAGCCATTTGAATGCTTGCATGATAACTATTGTTTTATGTGAATTCAATCAATGGTAGGTGATCATTCCAATTTCCCTTGAAATCAAGAACACAGGCACTCAACATATCCTCTAACATCTGAATTGACGCTCTGCCTTACCATCTGTTTGTGGATGAAAGATTGTGCTCAAATTCACCTTGGTACCCAATCCTTTCTGAAATAATCTCCAAAATTGGGAGGTGAGTTGGGCTCCCTGTCCGAGATGATGGACAGGGGAGCTCTATGCAACCTCAGGATCTCTTGGATGTACAACTTAGCATACTCCTCCATAGTGTTAGTTGTCTTAACTGTTAAGAAGTGAGCCGATTTGGTCATCCTATCTACGATCATCCATATCGAATCATGTTGCTTTCGAAACCTCAGTAGACCAGTAATGAAGTCCATATTGATTATCTCCCACTTCCATTCAGGAATCTTAAAGTTCTGTGCTAATCTACATGGCCTTTGATGATCAATTTTCACCTGCTCATAAGTTGGGAACTTTGAAACAAATTCAATAATATCCCTCTTCATTCCACTCCACCAATAGATTTTTCTCAGGTTGTGGTACATTTTAGTAGAGCCAGGAGGAATGGAATATCTAGAACTATGGGCTTCAACCATGATCCTCTCTCGGACCCCATCAAAATTAGGAACACACAATCTACTCTGGTATCACAACACTCCATCTCCCCCTTCAGCACACATTCTAATCCAACTCTCGAAGCATCATAATATATCACAAAGTCCTCTATTCCATTGGGTAAGGTTAGAACAGGTACAATAGTCAGTCTAGTCTTCAACTCTTGAAAACACTTCTCACATTCACTGAACCACTGAAACTTGACCTTTTTGTAAGTGAACTTAGTCAATGGTATGGTAGGAAAGAAAATCCCTCAACAAATCTGCGTTAGTAGCCTGCCAAACCCAAGAAACTTCTTATGTTAGTTGGAGAGGTCAGTATACCCAGTTATTAACCGCTTCAATCTTCTGAGCATCTACTTGAATACCATCACTAGAGACAATATGGCCTTGGAAGGCCACAGACTTAAGCCAATATTCACATTTCGAGAATCTTGCATACAACTCATGGTCCTTAAGTGTTTGGAGGACAATTCTGAGATGATTTGCATGTTCCTCTTCATTTCTTGAATACACCAAAATGTCATCGATGAAAACAATCACAAACATATCAAAATACTATCTGAACACCCTATTCATCAAATCCATGAAGGCTACAGGTGCATTCGTCAATCCAAAGGACATGACCAAGAACTCAAAATGGCCATATCTAGTCCTAAAGGCTGTCTTTGGAATGTCACATTCCCTTACTTTGAATTGATGGTAGCCAGATCTGAGGTCTATCTTTGAGAAACAAGAGGCACCCTGAAGTTGGTCAAACAAATCATCTATCCTCAGGAGAGGATATTTATTCTTTATTGTGACCTTGTTCAGTTGCCTATAGTCAATACACATTTTGAGAGACCCATCTTTCTTTCGCACGAATAGGACAGGGGCACCCCAAGGAGAAATACTCGACATTATGAAGCCTTTCTCTAACAAATCTTTTAATTATTCTTTCAACTCTTTCAACTCAGCTGGACCATCCTATAAGATGGAATCGAGATAGGCTGGGTATCGGGAAGAACATCGATCCCAAAGTCAATCTTCCTATCAGGAGGAACTCCGGGCAGATCCTTAGAAATACTTTCGGAAACTCGTACATAATCGTGACTGACTCAAGTGTAGGAGACTCAACATCGTCAGAATTCACTCGCACAAGGTGATAGATACAATCCTTAACAATCATCTTTATGGCTATAAGATATGAGATAAAATTTCCCTTAGGTGCTACTGAATCACCCTTTCACTCTAGAACCGATTCATTTGAAAATTGGAACTTAACAGTTCGGGCCCTACAATCAATGAAGGCATAACAAGCGTGTAGCCAATAAATGCCAAGGATCAAATCAAAATCAGTCATATCTAACTCAATCAGATCAATGATAATATCCCTATGATGGATGGACACTACGCAAGCTCTATAGACTCTCTCAGCTCGAAAGACTCACCCACTGGAGTAGAAACATCAAAGGGTTCAAGAAGGCTCTCAGGGGTTCTAACAAATCAACTGGCCACATAAGGAGTTAAAAAAATAATGTGGCACCAAGATCCATCAACACATAACAATCAATAGAAAGACTCGAATCATACCCATCACAACATCTGGGGAGTTCTTCTGATCATGTTGACTACCTGTGGCATACAAACGATTTGTAGTACTGCTTACGCCTGATGTAGTATCCCTCTGATTTCCTTTAGCAAGTGGGGTTGGTGCAGTGAGCCTGGTTAACCCACTTTGGACACTCTCTTTTATAGTGACCCGCTTGGCCACACTTGTAGCATACATCACTCCCCTCACGGCATCTCCCCAAGTGCAATTTACCACACTCGCCATATGCTGGCTTACCCAGTGAACCCTGAGCCACACTGGCTTATGACCGAGATCCATGGGCTCCAGCATTCTGTGATCTCTGATCATTTCTGACTCTAGGTGTAGGTGCACTAGTAGATGATGGTGCTAGAAATTGGTTTCCATTCCCCTTTTTTCCGACCTCATGGCTGGATGTTTTTACTTTCTTATTTTTGTACTCCTCTTTATCATGTTGCCTCTCTTGGTCAGCTTCCCTCTTCTTTCCTCTCAAACCCTAGTCTTTCAAATACCTAGAAATGGACTTAGAATGGGGTTTAAGACCCATTTATGCATCAACACGACCTAATTTGATCATGTTTTGAGTTTAAGAGGAGTTGGGAATTGATCGGAGTGCCCCTCAAATTAAAACGAAAAGTTTCACTAAGAAAATCCTCAGTTCGAGGCGCGGACTGGGCGCGCACTTATATGAATTTTTTCAAAAATTTTCTGAATGACTTTTTCCAATCCTGTTGAAAATATATATCTATATCTATATCTATATCTATCTATCTATCTATCTATCTATCTATCTATCTATCTATCTATCTATCTATCTATCTATCTATCT
>JAPFFP010027670.1:0-15934 GCA_026153255.1 Solanum medicagineum | reverse complement strand
TACTTATTTTGGTGCTTAATACTCCTCAAAGGACTCAACAAGCTCATAAGACATCGAACATCAAGACTGAAAATACAAGAGGGGGGTGAATTGAATTTTCTTCCTTTTTCTTTAACTTAAACTTGCACTCAGTTAGTCAGCTAATATAACAAGTAGTTGAGTAGAACTTATTAAATAAGAATGCAGAAATTTAAAGTGCATAAAAGGAAAATTCAATACCAGATATTTATATACTGGTTCGGATTCAATGTGAATCTTAGGTTCAGTCCCCTTGGTTGCAAGGGATATCTCTTCAAGCCTTTTTGTAAAGTGCTGGTTACAAGAATTGAACTTAATCTACTCTCAATATTTTTCTTGTTCCTTTCTCATTTTGATATAGTCCTCTTTATAAAAAATTTCTTCTTTTTTCTCTTCTTTTTTTCTCACAATAAAGCTAAAAGGTTTCAATGATTTTAAAGATAAAGAGCTTCGAAGAAGGGCTTGATTACAGTAGGCTTGTATGCTTCATGAGATATCCGGATGACTCTTTATATTGAAGAGATGACATCCCAAGGGATTTGATCCTTCGATTGAGACAGTGATGAATCCTCTTTCCAAGAATAATGGAAAGGAAAAAGAAAGGCGATCTTTTTGCAATCTTCCAAATTGTTCTCAATCGTGCAGATCTTCTTGATTGATAATCTTCCTAATTCTTGGAAACAGGCAAATCTTTCTTGATTTGGAGAGGATCTTTGATTGATCTTGTGTCTTCACAATCTATGCGCAGATCTCTTCTATATCCTTTCCTTTTTCTTCTTTTAAATTTCCTTGATTGACCTCGTCAGATTTAGTTTTCCATAAGAATCAATTCCCAAATTTGAGTTTCCCTTTTTGCTTCGATTTGTTTTCCATTAAGGCTATTCCGATAGATGTTCTTTTGCACTTGAGATTTCTCTCTAATCAGTCAAAATAATTTTATCACCAACATGTGTTCCCTTTTTTGCTTGCTGCTTGATTTATTACTCTTCCAAATCAGGTTTGGTTTTCCAGTGGCTTGATAGATTTTGATCCCTTTCTGCTTCCTTGATTGATCCTTAATCATAGTGAAATTGATATTTCTAATCTTCTTATTATCTTATTGATTCTTTTTCCAAGGATAAGGCTTTCAAGGAAGGCAATAGATGAGTCTTCTCATTTCTTTCCAATCTTGCGGATGCTTGCAGCAGTAAAAATCTTCTCTTAATTGGTTCTCTCCAATCCAAAGATGCTTGATTGATTTTCCAAATTATTTTCCTTTCTTAATTGATATTTGATTGATTATTTCCAGTCCAAATATATTGGATTGCTTTTCAGATTTGTTTTCCTTTCTTACTTAGTGTTAGATTGATTCCTTCTAATAATTGTGCTCTTGGTGCCTCCAGCTAGATTTCCTTGATAGATGCTTCCAAGTCGTACCTTAGCTGGATAGTTTCCTTTTTGATGTTTTCCTGCAATTTGTCATCAGTCAAAATATATTAGCACTAACAATCTCCCCCTTTTTTATGATGACAACACTAGTACTAATGTAGTCAACTTCCTTGAGTGTACAATCATATCATCAACTTCTTGGCTTTTCTCCCCCTGACTGATAGCACAGGTGCTCCCCCTGAATTCTTACACAAGGTGATAAATTCTTACACAGGGTAGTCGACTAACTACTTTACTAGTACATAGTCTTATTTCTCTTCCCCTTTGTCATCAGCAAAAAGGAAACAACAAGAAATAATAGGCAACAAAAGCTAGAAAATATCACATAGCACCATGGCATAAATAATCCTTAACAAAATACAGAATTAGTTGAAGTACGAAAAACATTCAACACGTAACAAGAAACAGTTAGCCAAAAAAGAGGCTGACACAATTGGAAAGACACACAATACAACCGAAAAAATAATAAATGCACTTACTTAATGTGGTGAAAAGAAACTAATCAGAAAGTTAAAAATATTTGGGGATAAGATTTAAAGATATTCTGAGAAAACAAAATCTTTCTTCAAGCAAAGGTTTTGTAAAAATGTCCGTCAGTTGATTTTCAGTGTTCACAAAAGTAATTTCAATATTGTCATTCAAAGCATGATCTCTAATAAAATGATATTTAATATAAATGTGCTTAGCTCTAGAATGATGCACAACATTTTTAGTCAGACAAATAGCACTAGAGTTACCGCATAAAATTTGAGCAGGTTTAGTATTGATATCAAAATCACTCAATTGTTGAATCATCTAAAGAACCTGAGTACAACATAATCCAATAGCTACATATTCAGCCTTAGTGGAGGAGATGGATACACAATTTTGTTTATTGCTATTCTAGGAGATTAAGGAGCTTTCAAGGGATTGACAAGAACCACTGGTGCTTTTTCTATAGAGTTTGTCACTTGCATAATCAACATCTGAAAAATCCACGAAGATGAGAAGTAGACGATTTTTCATACCGGAGACCAAAAGAGATAGTTCCCACTAAATAATGATAATTCTTTTTACAACAGTTAAATAGGATTCTTTGAGAGCATCCAGAAATTAAACATGATGTCAGGTATACTAGCAGTAAGATAAAGTAATGGTCCCATCAAATCTCCATATTTGTATTCATCAACGCTCTTACCATTTTCATCCAAATCTAGGTTGCATGAAGGGCTCATAGAGGTATTGTTGGACTTCGCATTCACTATTCCAAATTTTTGAATCAACTCCTTAGTATACTTACTTTTACAGATGAAGATTCCATGATCAGATTGAAAAATTTGTAATTCCAAAAAGAAAGTTAACTCACCCATAAGGCTCATTTCGAACTCACTGTGCATGAGATCACCAAATTTCTTGCACAAATTATCATTTATACTTCCAAAGATAATATCATCAATATATATTTGAATAATAATATTATTAGAATAGGATTTTTAATGAAAAGAGTTGTATCACTACTTTCTCTAGAAAAAACATAGTTTAGCAGAAATTTTCATAGTCAATCATACCAAGCTCTTGGTGCTTGCTTGAGACCATTTTTGCATTAATTTCTACTTCATTAATCTTATTGATTAGCGTACCCATTGTATTTGCTTCTCCTGATGGCTACAAAGCTTTAGACAGCTTAATAACATGGTGGGAAAAATTTTTATGTTCAAAACCAAGAGGTTGTTTAACAAATACTTCTTCTATAAAACCATTTAAAAAGGCACTTTTGACTTCCATTTGAAATAGCTTAAAACCTTTCAAAGCAGCATAAGCTAAAAGTATACAAATAGATTCTAACCTAGCAACAGGGGCAAATGTCTCATCATAGTCGACTCCCTCCTATTGAGAATAGTCTTTTGCCACTAGACGTGTTTTATTTCTGATTACTTTTCCATCTAGTTCAACTTAGTTCTAAATACCCATTTGGTTCTAATGATGGAAGTGTTTTTAGGTTTATTAACCAGAGTCCAGACTTGATTTTTCTCAAATTGATCAAGTTCTTCCTTCATAGCCTTGAACCATTCGTTGTCTTTTAAAGCTTCTTCAACGTTCTTGGGTTCTAGCTGCGAGATGAGACCTATGTTGGCACTCTTCTTGCTTGAGGCTCTTGTCGTCATTCCATTACCTGCATTCCCAATGATGAACAGATTTTGATAATTAGGTTCACTCCTCCATTCATTTGAGACTGATTCAGTTACTGGTTGACTTTCATTTGATATATGAAGCCGACAGCTCTCTCTCTATAGCTTCTTTTGAAGAAATACCTGCACTTTGTGAGTTGATAATTTCTTCATCATTAAGCTACATCTTTTGTCAGAGAGTTGATTAGATTCATCAAATATAATATGAACATATTCTTCTACAGAAGATGTATGCTTATTAAATACTCTGTAAGATCTACTAGAATTAGAGTAACCAAGGAAGATACCTTCATCACTGCAGGGATCAAACTTACTTAAATTGTCCTTACCATTGTTGTGGATGAAGCACTTGCAACCAAAGGGATGGAAATAGCCAATGTTTGGCTTCTTACCGGTTTCATAGTTCATAAGGAGTCTTTTTCAAGATGTGTCTAATGCTTTCAGCTTCAGCCCAAAAATGATGAGGGAGATCATGCTCACAAATCATGATTCTGGCCATGTCTTGAAGAGTTCTGTTCTTTCTTTCAACAACTCCATTTTGTTGAAGAGTTCATGGAGCTAAAAAGTTATGCTCGTAGCCTTCTTCATTGCAAAAGTTCTCAAAGGCTTTTCTTTCAAATTCTCCACCATGATCAATTCTAATAGTTGTAACATATTAACCTTTTTCTCCTTAAACTTTCTTACAAAAGAACTCAAAATTCTTTAAGGTATCATCTTTGTTAGCTAAAAACATTACCCATGTAAAATGAGAATAATCATCAACTATGACAAAGGCATACCTTTTTCCTCCAATACTAGCTGTTTTAGTAGGACCAAAGAGGTCCATGTGAAGGAGCTGCAGGGTTTGGTACTAGAGAAAATATCTTTATTTGCAAAGGAGTTTCTTTTATTTGACATGCATCACAGATGTGATCCTTGGTGTAGTCAATCTCTGGTAGACCAATAACAAGATAAAGTCTAGCCATCTTTTCAATGAGTCTCATGCTAGCATATCCCAACATCCTCTGCCAGACCCATGGATCTTTTGTCATAGAGGCTAGGCAGATGTACTCAATAGCTCCTTTGATGGAGTCAAAAATATACACATTTCTATCTCTGCTTCCAAGAAGAATCTCTTTTGCATAGTTGTATTCAGTAATGCATCCAGTTTTTCTGAATCATACTTCTAGATCAGAACCACATAGTTGACTGATGCTTAGCAGATTTAATTTTAGCCCTTCCACTAGATAAACTTTTGAGATGTCACAAGATTTGTTGAATGAGATTGTGCCAATGCCAATTACAGTTCCAGTGGAGTTGTCTACAAAGCAAAATTTTCTCCCTCATAGTCAACTACAGATTTGAACAGAGGTTTCTTGCCCAACATATGATTTGAACATGCATTATCAAGATACCATTTCCCTTTAGATTTAGTGTGATGTTCCTACAAGACAAGATCAATTTTATTAGGTACCCAAATAGTTTTAGGTGTTTTTTGGTTAAGCGTACTCTTAGCTTTCCAGACCATATTGGAAGGCTTTGAGCGATGAAATCGACACCTGGAGTAAGTGTGTCCAGACTTTTCACAGTAATGACAGGATAGTTGACTAGGTTGATCAGAACCAGAATGACTAGGGAAATCATTTTAAGAAATAGTTGACTTGAAAGATCTGTTAGGGCAAAAATATTTTTGAACATTTTTCAAGCTATTTTTAAGATCAAGGTTTTCTTCGTCCAATAACTTCAAGTTTAATTTCCAAAGTATTTTTTTCATCTTGTATGGATCTAAGATTCTCAAAAGATTTCTTCAACTCTATAATGGCTCGATCTAAGAGATCTTTTAAAATAAGACAATGTTTGCAAAAATCACTGTTTACCTGGCTGCTTTCGCCTATAGCCATGAAGCAGACATTTGCATTGTCTTCACTGTCACATTCTGATGTATCCTCATCACTCCAACAGCTAAAGGATCTATTTTTAAGTTGCCCTTGAGGATACCTTCTTTTGACTTTAGGACATTAACTTGCAATGTGTCCAATCTCACCACATTCATAGCACCTGCCATCATTTCTATTGTAGTTAGGAATCTATTTGTTTTTGGAATAGTTTTGTTTACTTCTTCTTTGGTTTCTGCTACATCAAAAGGTTTCCATCATTCATTTTGTAATTAATTCAATCTCATCTTCATTTAGATCTTGTTTATCATCTTGGTTGTCACCAGTGGCTTTGAATACAACAGATTTTTTCTTGTCATCCTCCTTTCCCTTCTTATTTAGATGTGTTTTCTCGAAAGCAATCAGAACACCTTTGAATTCATTATACATGAGGTTTTTAAGATCTTGCTTTCAAGAGTCATAACTTTTGCATACCATTGAGGGGGAAGGCTTCTGAAGATCCTCCTGATGTGCTCAATGGGAGAATATTCTTTTCCTGTAGCCTTGAGTTCACCAATGATCTTGCATAGGTGAGCAAACATACTTTCCACTGATTCACCTTCCTTCATTTGGAATAGTTCATATTCATAGATAGCAAACTAACAATTATTTCCTTGATTTTGTCAATTCCCTCATAGGTGACTTCCAATTTGTCCCACATTTCTTTGGCAGTTTCACAACTAGAGATCTTCTCATATTTCTCTCCACTGATAGCATTGTAGAAAATATTCTTTGCCCTGGAATTGATTTGAATGACTTTCATTTGCTCGTTTGTGTAGTTCTCCATAGTAGGTGTAACAGATGTTTGGCTGCCTTCAGTGCTTGTTTGACCTTCAGATGTTGGTTTGGTCACAGGAATAGGAATGCCACCCAATTTGATGACTCTTCAAACCTTCACATTATAGGATTTAATGAATGTTTCCATTCTTATCTTCCAGTGTGAAAAATGTTTCCCATTGAAGTAGGGAGGTCTGGTTTGAGAAGTTCTCTCTTGAAACAAAGCTTCATGTGTTTGCTGTTGATTTGCCATGATCTTTTCCCACCTGTGGTTAAATAGAAGACATAGTAAGACCGGGCTCTGATACCAATTGAAAGTGCAAAAGAGAAGGCGGGTGAATTGAACTTTCTTCCTTTTTCTTTAACTTAAACCTGCACTCAGTTAGTCAACTAATATAACAAGTAGTCGACTAGAACTTATTTAATAAGAATGCAGAAATTTAAAGTGCATAAAAGGAAAATTCAATATCGGATATTTCTATACTGGTTCAGATTTAATGTAAATCCTAGGTCCAGTCCCCTTGGGTTGCAAGGGATATCTCTTCAAGTCTTTTTGTAAAGTGATGGTTACAAGAATTGAACTTAATCTACTGTCAATATTTTTCTTGTTCCTTTTTCTTTTTGATATAGTCCTCTTTATCAAAACTTTCTTCTTTTCTCTCTTCTTTTTTCTCACAGTAAAGCTAAAAGATTACAATGATTTTAAATATAAAGAGCTTCGAAGAAGCGCTTGATTGTAGTAGGCTTGTATGCTTTATGAGATATCTGGATGCCTCCTTATATTGTAGAGATGGCATCCCAAGGGATTTGATCCTTGAATTGAGGCACTGATTAATCCTCTTTTCGAGAATAAGGGTAAGAAAACGGAAAGGTGATCTTCTTGCAATCTTCCTGACTGTTCTCAATCGTGCAAATCCTTCTTGATTGATAATTTTCCTAATTCTTGGCAATGGGCAGATCCTTCTTGATTTGCAGAGGATCTTTGCTTGATCTTGTGTCTTCACAATCTATGCGCATATCTCTTCTATATCTTTTCCTTTTTCTTCTTTTAATTTTCCTTGATTGACCTCATCAAACTTAGTTTTCCATAAGAATTGATTCCCAAATTTGAGTTTTCTTTTTTGTTTCGATTTGTTTTCCGTTAAGGCTGCTTCCTCAAATTTTCTTTTGCCCTTGAGATTTCCCTATAACCAGTCAAAATAATTTTGGCACCAACATGTGTTGCCTTTTTTTTGTTGCTGCTTAATTTATTTCTCTTCAAAATCAGGTTTAGTTTTTGAATTGCTTTATAGATTTTGATTCTTTTCTGCTTCCTTGATTAATCGCCAATCGTAGTTGATTGATTCTTTTTTCAAGGATAAGACTTTCAAGGAAGGCAGTAGATTAGCCTTCTTAGATCTTTCCAATCTTGCAAATGCTTGTTGCAGTAAAAATCTTCTCTTAATTGATTCTCTCCAATCCAAAGATGTTTGATTGATTTTTCAAATTATTTTCCTTTCTCACTTGATATTTGATTGATTATTTCTAATCCAAATATGTTGGATTGCTTTTCCAGATTTGTTTTCCTTTCTTGTTTAATGTTAGATTGATTCCTTCCAATAATTGTGATCTTGGTGCCTCCAGTTAGAATTCCTGCTTCCAAGTCATACCTTAGTTGGATTGCTTCCTTTTTGATGTTTTGCAGCAATTTGTCATCAGTCAAAATATATTAGTACTAACAAAGACTATTCTTCATCTAGTCTCATTGGACTTTTTAACTCAACTCCTTACATCAACCATCAACTCTTAGATTAGGAACATTCTTTCAAGATAAATTACATACTCTTTAAGACTGCATTGACATCAATTTCATCTACATTCCCAAATTATGACCACAACCGTAGATCACAGGCACATCCATACTATCAAGGCTTTAGACTCATTTTAAGTTCATTCTAGCAATCTTTAGTAAAATAACATAGAGAGTTTTGTGAAATAATCCATGAAAACCATTTATGAAGTAAATCAAGTTTGTAATGGCCATCAACATAGGAAATATATAATATAGATTTCAGAAAATACTCAAGAAATACATATATAAAACTCAATATATTCATCTAGCAATCTACTTCAATTATGGGACACATGGAAGAACAACTCCATGTTTTAAGTTAGCCTTACATACCTGAGATGAAGAATAACACAAATCTTTACAAGAATTTAATCCCAACTTCAAGATATCTAACTCTTCTTCTCTTCTTCTCTCAAAAACTCTCTCCTTTGGAGGTCTAAAAATGGGTTTAGAAACCCTTATTCTGATTTGATAAGTTGTTTTTAGCCATAGCTTGTTTGAATAAGTAGTAAGTATTTTATTGATAAATCTCAAGAGTAAAATATTTCTTATAAGTAAGAGAGTATCTAATTTTTTTTCTCAATGCCTGATCTCTATCTAATGCTCTCTTTATATACAAGTAAGGAAGGACTAAAGAATAATATTTACATAAGGTCCTTCATTCCTATTGGCTAGGTGGAAAGTAAAGATAAAATTCCCTATCCCTTTTGCAATAAATGTTTCTTCTCCATGTCACATCCTGTCTGTTTTATGTCATTTTATCTATATGTGCGCCTTGCGGGCTGGACGCGCACAATTCTCCCCTAGGGCTATTTTGATAATTTCACTGAGCGTTACACAAAGTTATTGAATCAGAGCCGAACAAAATTTGGTGAATGGGTAGAGGATTTGGGCTTTGATAGTGAATTTGGGCTACATTCGTATCCTAGGATGTTCAAATTATTTAACAGACCAAAATTGATATACCATAGTCTTTTTTTATTAGGAAGTCTACTGCAAATAATTCTCGATGTGAAAACACAGAGTCAGGGGCTAATCTTTGTTTGTAGAAAAAAAGAGTGGATCTGAGTCCTAAATGAATTGGCTTATTAAAAAAATGTGCTAAGAAAGATTGTTTCTATCACCCTTTCTGTTGCAGCAATCCATCAATAGTTGAAGAGAGGGTTACCGTACATATAAGAGTCTTCTAATTCTTACAGAATCTCTTTCTTACCAGCAATCTAGTAGTACTGCAGAGGTCAGTCTAGAATTTTAGTTCTATAAGTTCAATCTTTAAATTTTGAGTTTTTTCAACAACATAACCATAGGCCTCGGACCAACAAGGATTGTAGTAAAGCGGTAAATAGAGGCTTGGTGATGGAGTTGCCTAGCATTTATTAGGGAGCATTTTACACTAATAAGGAACTTCTTGATGAACATTTGAATTTAGTCGGCTTCAATGCAAATATCAGACGCCAAGTGTCTACTCCAAGCACTAGTTATTCTAGTTTCAACATTCACTTAACAAAAAATGCAGAGAAATCACATTAAGGAGAAGTTGTCCATCCATATTGCGACAATAGTAATAGTCGGTAGAAATTACTAATTTTACCGTTATAGTGGATAAAGTTCAGTTACTTTAACGTGACAATCAATAGTTATGTGACTTCATTATTATAGTAGGTAACATTCACCGATCATATATAAATTTTGATCCTATAGCCAATTTTTAACAAAAAAAACAAAGAATGTTGTATTGGCTGAATATTCAAAAGAGTTAATATTTTTGTGCACTCACAGTGTAAAGAATTCAAAAATAGTCTAGTCTTGTTGAAACTAAAACGTTTTACCCTATATCATTTGTTATGTATGTGAGACAAAAGGAACAAAATGTTCGTCTTGAAAGGATAGTTTAACAAAAACAACGTCGTCATATCTAGTGAAATTCCACAAGTGGGGCCTGGAAAGGGTCGAGTGTACACATACCTTCTCCAAACCTCATTAATGTGAGAGGTTGTTTTCAAAAGACTTTCAAGTCAGGTAACACATATGAACGAACATACAAAGGAAAGGAGAAGACAAAACAAATACAGAGCGAGCATTACAAAGCATTTAAGCAAAAGGAACAAAATGTTCATCTTGAAAGGATAGTTCAACAAGAACAATAACATACTAGTGAAATCCATAAGTGGAGTCTGGAGAGGGTAGAGCATATGCAAACCCTAGTTCTACCTAATGAGACCTCTAGCTCAGGTAACACATATCGACGAACATACAGAGGGGTCAAGACAAAACAAATACTATAAAATGTGTGAGGATAGATCTAGCATTCTGAAGCCTATGAGCTTGCTGCAAAGAAGACTATACATGTTCATGAAGTAATTCGAAAAATATCATCATATCATATCATATCATCATCATAAATTACTAAAAGTGGAAAGTTCCAAAGTGCAAAGTTGAATTAATATTTTGCCCCTAGATTAAATTAAAATGAAAAATTATAAATACAAAACATAAAGTTTATATTATTATTAGAATGAATTTCTCAACTACAATAAGAATAAACGTCCTACCTATTGTAATTAAGAAGGCTGAGTCTTTGTCTACTATGGCTATTCATTTTCTTGCCAATAATCAATTGCCACAAATAATTATTTTGGCCATGAATGGATGCAATTATGTGATAATTCATTATTATGATTTTGGTGAGCTTCTCTTTTCAATACTAATTTTATTACTGTTACATGATTATAGAGTAATTGAATATCAAGAACACACTAAAGAAGTAGTAATAGTTAGAAGAAACAATTTACAATTTTGTGCGTCTTCTACTAATCTATTCTGTGATTCGGTTATATATATGCATTTTAATAGGTTTAGATGAATTATTTTATTTAAAGGGGAAGCTTCAAAGCGCAACATTGAATTGTGAAAATACGCCCCCTTACAAAATTAATTCATCATTTTGTCCTCCTTTTAATTTTTTTTTTTTTAAATTGTTGTAACAAAGACTCTGTGTATTCATCTAATTTATGTTACAAGATCAAAAATCATGAAAACCTAGATGTAAAAGAAATTGGAAAGTCATTACTAATTGTAATTGATAAACTACAAAGAAGTTGGAAAGTCATTATTAATTGATAGACTAACATTTCTCCTGACAAGAAAACTCAATAATGATACATGTTTTATATATTAATACTATCCACTCCCATATTATAAACACATCTTTCTATAAATATTTATCCCATATTATATGGGCACTTACTAAATTAGGATAGAATTAATTATTTTTTCCCAATTTACCCCATCATTAATTAGTGTATTGATGATTTTTCTAACTTAATTTAATATAAATTGATATAAATGAAGCGTAGAATGGTAAAGTCTTCTAATGTATTAATGATTTCTTAATAATTGTGTAAAATGAAAAGTGCTCTTATAATATGGGACGGAGGTAGTAAGTGATTAAAGGTATAAAAAAATTGTACAATCTGAAAAGTTCTTTAGTGATTAAATGTAGACTAGTTAATTAAATAAATATGTGAAAGGGCATCCTAATGAACATCAAGAAACACTTTATAAAGGCAGCAAATGATCTCATTTTCCTCAAGAATGTTTTCCAGTTGAGCAGATTTTCATTAGTATTTTCTTTTCGATTTGATATTCTTTTTTCTCTTTAAGAAAATGAGAGATTAGGACCGTAGGAGTATGTAGAGTTGATGGATATATGTTGGAATTAAGTAATTGTCAAATTCAATCCTCATTATTTTCAAGTTTTTAAAGATAAAATGTGAATACCATCATCTCTACCTGTAGTGCTAGCAAGATTCATGATGTATCGAAGAAAGGGGATTGGTTTCAAAAGGCTGATTTTTGGATTTTCATTAATTGGTCTGGTACATTCTTTATAGCTTATTACATTTTCATAGATACAACAACAACATTACCCCAATGCCTCAAAGGCTCTCACCCATTGCGGGGTAAAGGGGGTCGGATGTACGCAGCCTGATCTCATGTTTCCAAATGACCCATGATGAGCATCAAAAGTTGCATTGACTAACTGCTACTTCACAATTGAAAGAAGTGCAGACAATTTAAAGAGTCATTTTGCTTTATTCCATCATACCCCAAAGCCAAAAAAATAGTGATCTTTGGCTCCATCCAAGATTAATGAAAATTACATTTTCATAGATAAGAAGGGTAAATGTACAATTCAACATCTTATGACTACCTACGGCTAAAGAAATGATGTACTATGTACCATCTTGATTGCTTTAGTTATTTTATTTCATTTAACAATGCTCTAATTACTTTCATTTAAGTAAGGTTAAATAGATCTTTAGTTTTAAATTTTATTATGATTATGGATATTTATGTTTTAGACTATTGTAAATGTATTTTTACCACTTGCATAGAGGGTTGATCTCAAAAGAAATTAAAGAAAAATTGAAATTTGTTGCTAAAATTATTATATAAATTTCAAGAAAAAGCTTCACAAACTTTTATAATATGAGTAACTCGACTTTACTTTTTTATAATGATTGCAGTGTTTACATACAGAAAATAATTACAATTACTTTTGGACATGATGATGATTAAAAAATAAAGTTATTTTTTTATATGCAATTAACGTTAAATAACACGTGCATGAAAAAAATAGTAAATCAAAAAGGAACATAATGTAGGAAAGAAGATGTAATATACTAACAGTGATTTCACTTCACCAGCAGTCTACCTTAAGCTTGTTTTCTCCGATCATATCTGCAACGTATTGCTGAATATTGAGGGCTGACTCTTTAAGATGAGGGTTTCCCATGCCGACTAAGATGGACTTTAATGAAGTGATATCCCCAAAACTGTCTGGTATCTCTATAAGCTCCTTACAATAGTGTATTTCTAATTCCTCGAGCACGGGAAAGGATTTCCCTCCATCAACCTACCATTCAGAAAAAGACATACAAGCCAATTGTATAGATATGAGATTCTGGATGGTGACTTCTTCCGTTTTCCATTCTCTCCCTCCCTCGATTGCTATGTTTGTTAGACACAGGTTTTGAAGGTTGGGTAGTCTTGACGATTCTTGACAGTTAATCAGATGTCAGATTGATCCCTCTCAAATCCAGTTTCTTCAAGCTCGAAGGGAACTCATGCGTATATTCGCTGAATGAATCCCAAGAAACTTGTAGGCGAAGTTCTTCAAGTCCATTAAGGACATCAAATCTTGGAAAACAGATCTTCTCTTCTGATCTATTCGGTAGTTGTTCGAAGGTAGAGATCATATAATGTTGTCAAATTCTCTAGCTTTGAGTCCTCGTCTAACATTATTGGTTCGTTGATAAATGGATCAAAGAGAAAACAAGACCATATGTACACATGTCGTAGCTTATCAAGATTCCAAATAACAGGTGATAGTACCATGCATGATCCCCCAGGGCTATCCACCACCAGAGTTTCTAGATTGCAGAGGTTTGAAAATGATGGAGGGAGAGCTTTTGCCTGTGTCCGAATGTGTAAGAACTTCAAATGAACAAGCATGCCGATTTCATTCAGCAAAGAATCTGTCAATATTATTTCCCCCAGCTGCAATGATTTAAGAAGCCTCAAGTGTCTTAGGTGACACTTGTAGGTAAGTCGAGATCCTTTACGCCCATCAATGTATACCTTCAAAGAGAGGATGCGTTTAGCATAAAGATTTTCCTTTTCTGCATTGAGCAAGACAAAGTGTTCATCAAATGAACAGAAATGTTGACTATAAGGAACAATCATTCTATGTGGCATCAGATCTGAAAAAGAGGACGATAAACTTGTCAAGACAAACAACTGTTCCTTTATAGCTTTTCTTGAACAAAAATCATGCACAAGATCATGAATATGGCAAATCGGTAATGCACCTCTCTCATTGGAGATTAATACCAAGCTACTGCTAATTAACTCATCCAAGTAAACCTTCATCTCAGTCTGTTCCATCAGACTTTCAGCACTCCATAAATATTTCAAATCATATATTAAAATGTTTTCGTCCTTTGGAAAGCTTGCAAGGTAAATCAGGCACGGCTTTTAGGTGATCTGATAAATGGTCGTAACTTAATTGTACAATCTTTATCACTTCCTCTTCATCCTTAAGAATAAAGGAACTCAAATTATTGAGAACTTCAAGCCACACAGCCTCTTTCTTTTCCTTCCTTGCGATGACTCCACCAATCAAATCAAGTACCAAAGGAAGCCCATCACACTCTCAGGCTATCATTTCTCCGACATCCTTTAGTTCATCAGGGCAACTTCTTACTTTGAAAATCCTTTCACTAATAACTCCCAACTTTCTTTTGGTGTTAGCAGTCGAAGATCAAGAGGATCACTGCAGTATTTTGCATGAAAATCCACTTCCTTTTTTCGAGTTGTTAAAATAACTCTGCTTCCTTTCTGAAATCCAGATGGAAAAGGTCTTGTTATCTCATCCCATGTTGCAGTATCCCACAAGTCATCCAAGACAATAAGGTACCTCTTTCCGAGTAGTTATTTCCGTAGCTTATCAGCAACGTCATCATCTATGTCATTCTCACTACATCTTTCTTTCAAACCAATGACTTGATTGTAAATTATCTGCAACAACTTTTTCTCATTACATTCCTGGTCGACTATGCACCAAGCACGAATATCAAAATGATCAACGATAAACTTGTTGTTATAAATTCTGTCAGCTAAAGTAGTTTTTCCAAGCCCTGACATGCCGACTATGGAAATAACATCTATCTCAGCTGGTCCACTGGTGAGCTTCCTAGTTATCCACTCTCTTTCCTCCTCAAAGCCGACAATTATTTTATCATTTGTTGATGACCTGTTTTCAACTGTCTTGTTGGGAGAGTTTGCAAAAACGATACTTGTGCTCTTGGATACCTTCTCTTGTACCTCTTTCTTGACAAGCTTGATCTTTCTATGGCATCAGGAAGTGAGAAGATAAGCTGCAAGAGAGCATGATCTCTGACAATAATTGAGTTAATAGCATGTTCAGCCGCATATGCCACATCTAGAACACGAGCCCAGAGATCTTTATTCAATTCTTGCTCAACTTTTCCAAAGAATGATGTTATGAGCTCTAGGTCCTCTTTCACCTGCCTGATTTCTTCTTTTATTAAAGCAACTGAATAAGTATTGGAATCGAGCAAGTCATTTAAGTGTCTAAGTAGAAGATGCATGAACAGCAATCCATCACTCATAGGGAAGCAAAGTTGAGATGAGTCTGCACGGGCTTTCAAGAAAACATTCTTCAAATCTTCCTTTAGGATTTCAATAGTTTCCAGCAAGTTTAGACCTGCACCACTTGTTGCATTCGTATTCTCTTCTAAGTCGCAAACAAGAACGAATTCCTCCTTTGTAAGTGCTTGAACACGCTAGAAGAGCACAAACAACTTGTCATGATGAATAACATCCTTGGGGACATCAGTAAGAACAATCAGTAGGAAGTCTATCATGACATGAATGTTAAGTCACAGAGGAGCTAGGAGTAACAACATTAACCATGTACTCTTGCAGATGAATTAGAGATTCTCTAAGAATGTTCGAAGAGGCTTCTAGGAGCTGCTTGTTGAAGCTTCCAACTTCTTCCAACTTTGAAGCTCGCAAATTTGTAGAACATATGTGCATAACCTCCAGTTTAACAGGAATAACCTCCACAACTAATTTAGCTATCTTGAAATAGACTTGAGAGTCATGTGACTTATTGTATTTATCAAGTTGATAATCCAACAACAACAACAACAACAACAACATACCCAGTAAAATCCCACAAGTGGGGTCTGGGGAGGGTAGAATGTACGCAG
>JAPFFP010027659.1:0-15938 GCA_026153255.1 Solanum medicagineum | reverse complement strand
TCATTTTGCTTTATTCCATCATACTCCAAGGCCAAAAAATAGTCAATCTTTGGCTCCATCCGAGATTGATGGAAAAAGAAGACATAATAAATGTTAACAGAAAATCTTTGTATTCAACTAATGCAGGCACATAGAAAGGTGGGAGGAATCACAAAAGAATCATGGGAAAAAAATGACAAATTGAAAATTGAAAAAATTACTAAACCCACAACTTTATCAACAAAAGAAGGCACATAGCGAAGTGGGAGGGGTCACAAAAGAATCATGAAGAAAACGACAAATTTATCACACGCACTAAGTATAGCAACATGTGATTTCAAAATTTAATTTAATTTAGAGAAAACTAAGTAAAAGAAAACCTAAGAACAAAAAATAACGTAAACATATAAGGAGAGGAGAAAACTTACAATAAAGTACACAGAAAATAGGTGAAATAATTCATGAAAGTCTTATCTTGCTTTGTATGAACATTATCCTTTTGTAATTCTTCGTTGTGCTCTTTCTTCACTTTCAAATTAAATCTAAGATATGTATTTTTTGGTGAAATTGTATTTTCTTTTACCCTACAATTGTATACTCATACGGACGATAACTCCATGAACATTATCCAATATTCTTCTCCGTTGTAATTTCTAACCTAATTCTGAAAAAGGAAATACTATGAAGTGGGATCATCTGGATCCGAAGAGGAAATATTATTTTCTGATGGCAGCAGATAATTAGGGATACCTAATCTGAAATACCTTTTGAGTAAAGGTGTGACTTTAGTTTTCTATTTTTTTTCTTTTTTATTAATTAAGCTTTAGTTATTTTTATAAAAAAAATTGTGAGAGAGTCACGCGACATTCAGAAAATCATCTTTCTATATATAAAAGATATTTCAAAAAATAAAAATATATCCATTCAAAGTATTTTAATAACTCATCCAACTTGATCCACCCCACTAAAAATATAATATGAATCTAATTATTTGACTCAATTAATAGTAAGTCATGAAGGCTTTATCAGGATCATCAACAATGGGGAACAATGTACTATCATAGTCCAAAAACACTACAATTTGTTTCTCTTTCGAAGCGTTGATGATTTCAACAAGATATTTAAAATTGAAGGATGATGAATTTGTTCAATGTAACACAATAAACTATATTATATTCCAATTTATTTATTCTATGAAATTATTAAAAAATAAATGATGAAGCGAGATCAACTAAGTTAAACTTACAACTTATGACTTAGATTTTCAGCTTTGGAGGATCTTCAAGTTGGAGAAGAAGCTCTCATGAAATCAAATAAAGCATTGATTCTAGCTATTTCATAGCTGACTAACTTTTGAATTACAAAATAAAGTTGAGTAGCTATATGTGAAAAAAAAATTCATAATTGAGTGACCATTTCAAATATCAACTCTTATGCATGTTATATATGTTCTTTCAATTATACAATATGTTTCAAATGAAATCCTTATGTTAAAATATACTCTTTCGGTTTTAATTTATTTATTCTATTGTAATTTGTGAGAGTTAAAAAAAGTAAAAAAAAAATTAAAGCTTATGGTTTTAGTTTAAAAAAATATCAAATATATCAAAATTATTTGAGTAATTTGAAGTGGTGGACAAATATTATGCAAGATTGCACCACGCCCTCTTTGCAAGGGTTTCGAAATAAAAAGCCAAAGCAATAAGGGTTATCCTAATATTTATTGTAATTTTGTAATGTTCAACCATAGTTAATTTATGAATTGAAAAAAAATAATATTTTACATAACTTGAATAATTTTAAGTTAGTATTATGAAAGTTTCCTACTTTTTTTTTTTAGGATGTGAGCTGGGGGGCGGGGGGAGTTGAGAGTTCTCTTATGTGTGCGTTCTTTCGAAAGTAAGTGGATAAGGATTCATGGCAGTCTAATTTAACTTATCATTGTGTTTGCTTGACTTTTTTTGGGCTCATATTGTATTGCTTCTCAATTAAAAAGTACTTTGAATGAAAAAAGTTCTGTTGTCAGTTCTCTATCACTTAGTGCGCTGATTGCGGAACGAAAAATTAGTCTCCTAGCTACCAACTGTGAGAATATGTTGGCAAATCAAAAAAAAATTATATTGAAACACTTCAACATGGTAACCCAAAAATTGAAGTTATACTGATTTGGTCAAAATTATTAATTACGCAGCACCGGTTATCAAAAATATACTATTTTGTTTTATTATATGACTCCTTTCTTTTGAATAAAATTCCAAATAATCTGTATATTTATGAATTTAGAAGATCTTTAAGCTTAATATTCTTGTTAAATATGAAGCACTCGGTGTATATACACACACACATACTTTTGTTGTGCGCTAATTCGACTTATTTGATGGTTTAATTGATAGAAAAAGTGTTTTAATGCCTTGTTTATGTCTTGAAGTAATGCGATTTTGTTGTTTTACAAATAGATGAGATTCTGGACCTAACTTAGAGGCAAAATGGCAGAAAAAGGTCAAAGAGTTAGTAAAATTTATGAAAAAAGGCTTGATTCTCGCCAAGTGTACTTGGCGAGTCACCCATGTGAGCCTAGAACCCGCCAAACTCTCCAGTAAAGTGATCAATGCTGATAAAGAACTAGCGATCTTGAGTGCTGGTTGGTGACTCGTCAATCCTGAAATACGAAAGGAACAGTTCATCACCAAGTCCTCTAGAAAATAACAGGAATGAAGCCATCAAAAAGGCGAGAGAGATCTTTAATGGGTGACTCGCTAAAGCAGTTTGGCAAACTCGACTTAGCTCATCAAAGTATCAAAGAACTGAGACCAAGGTGAAGCAGGAAAGGTGAGATTAAGAGGTTAAATGTGACTCGTCGACTCAGATAACGAGTAAGATCTAGCTCACCAAATGCTCTAGAATGTCTTGGTCGAAGTTAAGTTGAAAAAGGCAATAGAAAGAGGAAAGAGTGTTGGCAAGCTCGATTAAGATCTAAGTAAAATAATTCAATTTTGAATGATTCAGGAAGTTTTCAGAGAGTGTTTTGGGAGAGCACATATATTTTGATCTAAGAGTAATTTTAAGGGTTTTATACTTAGGTTGAGTGATCTAACAATGAATTTGAAAAAATTACACTCCATCACCATTGATGAATATTACTTCGATACAATTTTTGTTTTTATTTTCATGTCTAGCTAAAATTTCAACTTTTTCTAGGGGGATGTAATGGTTGAATTGATAGATTTTCTTCATGGGTGTTTGGCAATTGCTTGATTATTGATTGAATTATTATAGGTTTCTTAATTCCTCCATGTTTAATTTAAGAATTAAGGTTGCAAACATACTTCTAGCTTAGATCTCTATGCATGCTTGAGAAAGTTGTGTAGAGTGGTGAAATTGATGAACACCTACTAATTTATGTTAGTATAATTGCTTTGAAGAGGTAGTAATTGTGTTGAGGTATTGGGTGTCTCATATTGTTGTCCCAAACTTGTGATTGAGAAAGTAAAGTTTGAAAGTTGATGTATTTTTGAGAGTCGCAGGCCAAATTAAAATTACACTCAGCCTATCTATACGAGTTCAATCAATTTTGTGCAGTGTTAACACCCAATCGAGATTTATTGTTGTCTATCCCCCTAGAATAGCCTTCCCTCAATTTGATTACAATCCAATTTTATCAATTGGATTTTAAATTTTTGTTGATTAGTTACAATTACATGTTTACGTCTAATTCCTTTCATTTCTCAACACTTCATAATTCTTGATAATATTATCACTTCTCAATTGAAATCTAACTAAACACATTCCCTATGGATTCGATCCCAACTACTTAGTTGGGTTATATATTGATAATGATCGTCGTATTCTTATTAGGTTTAGGATACACCTGAGTGTTATCAAAACGACACTGTTGTCGGGGAATGGCATTAGTATAGATATCGTTTGAAGAAGTTTTAGTATAAACTAGTTTTGTGAGTGAATTAACTTATTAGATTTCTTTTTCTTTGTGGTTACAGGTAATGAAATGAATGTCCATGGTAGTGTTACTGGGACACAAGCAGTGCAGATGAATGATGTTGAAAATATGAATGATGTGAATTTTGAATGCCCTTGAAAACGTGAGAGTTATTCCCTTGCCGCCGATTAATGGGAACATTTCATGTGAAGGTGTGCTTCAGCTGCTCCAAATCAAGGGATTCTTTGGAGGCCTCGCTCATGAGAATTCTCATGATCACATTTGAACTTCCTTGACATTTGCAGTCCGTTCTCATTCAAGAATATTTCTTAGGAGTCAATTTGGCTCATATTATTTTCATTATCGTTGGTTGGATAAGCTACTAAGTAGTCAGTTGAGTTACCACATGATTCTATTACTTCATGGGAGGAGTTGCTGGAGACCTTCTATGAAAGGTTTTTCCCTCCTTCGAAGATATTGAAGCTTAGGGACAATATTCAAAATGTCAAGAGGATAGAAAGTGATCCTATACATGAGACATGGTTGAAGTATGAAGTAATTCAGAAGCTCGATCCAAGTAAGGAACAAAGAAGTCAGGATGACAAAACTCACCACCTACACGGGTGTGGGAGCAAGAGGTGAGTACCAAATAACACAATATTCAACAAATAAATACTAAACTTAAAGTAAAGCAACGAAGCACTCAAGTATCCCTGACATATCCAACCAATCCAACAAACTAAAAAACTGTAATTAACATTAGCTCCAACCTATATAGTCAATAAAATTCAGACAAGTGACGGACAAGATGTTAATAATCAACCTTCTTAAGTCCACAAAGTTCACGAAATAATAAGTCACTGAAAAAAACTTTCACAATTCACACTGAGCAAATGATATAAAGATCATGCAATGCAATAATAAATAATACGTTCCATATCTGTCCTACAATACATCTATTGATCAACTCAGGCTGAAACTCATAGGGGCCACATACTAACCATGCATTCGCTGAAATCATTTTTCTTTGGTATATTCATATCTAGTTGGAACCATTTTCCTTCAAATTTAATCATATATTGTCAGAACTATTTTTCTTCGATATTTTCATATCTAATCGAAATTATTTTTCTTTAGCTTTCAAGAAAAAGTAGATCGTATTTACTTTTCAAGTCAATGCAAATAGTATATAAACAGAATGTATGAGTATATGATGAATTTGACAAAATATTCCACTCAATTTAACAATCACAACCCTTTCTCTCAATATAGAGTCTGACCCATTCAATTAAGTCTCTGAAATTCAAGAATCACAGTGTCACATCAAATCACCTTGCCATTTTTATTATTTTGTCTCATCTTAGTAGATTATTTTATAAACAATTCAAATTTTCATTACCCCCAACTTATACAGAAGAAAATATAAGATCCAATACCCTTAACTAGTGTTCAGAAATTCACTTATGTCAAAGCAATCAATTAATTACTCCAACAACACTTAAGCCTTTTCCTTACATCGGACTTTTGGTTCAACAAAATCTATTCATAAAATCACAATAAAAATATAAAAACAACACCACCAAATTTATCAATTTTGAAAATCGAATTTAAAAAGTGTCAAAATTCTCTTCCTGAAAAATTAGGAGTAAATTTAGCATTCAGCACATAATTACGTTACCTAAAGCATTTGAAATTTACTAGTGAAAATCATTTCCAAAATAAAGTTGAAATCAGTACAAAATCTTCATTTTGATTCATGTTCATAGAAGAATTACCAAAAATTGAAGTTCAAAATCAATTGAAATCATAAATAATTGATAAAAATCAAATAGTCTAAGTTAAAATCACTTGCCAAATAAATTAGTCTTGAAAAATTACTGTAAAATCATCATGCTAAAGGTCTCAAAGCTCAAGAAAAGAGAAATGAAAAAAGTGAATCAGTCCAAAAATAAGTCTTAGATGTTATTTAAACGACTAAATGGTAGCTTTTGTAACACTCGCTAATTGAGCGACTACTGCTAAAATGGATAAGGGATTGCTTAAACGATGCATTGCTTTTGCAGTCCTTGACTACTTAAGTGAACAAGTCCAAAATGAGTGCATCACTTAAGCGACGGGTTCCTGCTTTAACAGTGATCTCTTAAGTGATGACCAAGGCACCGCACAAGTGGAACTTGCAACCCATGCACCAGCGCACAAGGTTCAAACATACACACATGCAATTCTTCATACACACAATCCTAGGGATTCATTTAGAACTCCATACACATAAATTATATATGCAACTTTGCTAAATTTCACGTTCTAGACTCAATCATCAGAATTCGAATTTGAGATTTTTTTCACCTACAATTTAATTAGTCACAATCCAAACAATTTAAGGCTCTAAAAGGATCAAATGCACGCGAGGCTTCCAAAAATTATACAGAAGTCCTTTCTAGATCTATAATCACCTTCTAAATCCAATGAAATCATCAAAAATTCAATCCGAGCATCGGAACATAAAATGTGGATCAAAGTCAAACTTTGATCTAATGTAACACAAACTTCCAACTAAAGACCTCAAATCCATAGAACAACTCCAAACTTGAAAATGACGATACTCCTACAATAATTTTTCGTGTGTTGGAGCTAATGGAACTGACATAATTTTATTCCAAACCTCGTAGCTCTGATTGGTACCAAAAATCACTTTTCAACAATTTAATCCTTCAACAAAGTTCAATAAAACTCCAAAATTAGGTCCATAAACTGATTAAACATGACCTAGAGTAGCTATCAAAAAGGATAAATAATAATTTTTTATAATTTCAAAAATACCCTCAGAGGTCATTACATGTTTCGATAGCACTAACAATAAATAATCATGATCATCTCCTCAAATCAAACAAATATTGTAATCAAACTACATTATATGAACATAAAGTTAGTGTCAACCTTAAACTTACTTTAAGAGAGAACAATCACATAGTGACAACAGATTATTCATTATACAAATTATATATTCTTGATCATACACTTATACATACATTAATAAATATTAAAATTAAAGCACATTCAAGTACTTTCCATCAATCTCGGATGGAGCCAAAGATTGACTATTTTTTGGTTTTGGAGTATGATGGAATAAAGCAAAATGGCTCTTTAAACTGTCTGCGCTTCTTTCATTTGTGAAGTAGCAGTTAGTCAATGCAACTTTCGACGCTCCTCATGGGTCATCTAGAAACAACCACTTTATGTTTTTAAACATAGGGGTTAGGCTGCGTACATCCGACCTCTTCTCATCCTGCAATAAGCGGGAGCCTTTTGAGGCACTGGGGTATGTTGATGTTGAAAGCACATTCAAGTACATAAAAGTTTTTTTTTTTTAAAAAAAAAAGAATATTTGGGAATAAAAAATTTCTTACCTTCGTATACTTCTTTTGTTACATATTACAAACCAATATAATAAAGAAGAGAAACGATAACCTTGAATGTGAATCTTTATAAAACTAAATATATGAATTTATATGGACAAAATATAGAGATACCAAAAAAATCATGAACTTACAAATTAAAGTTTGAAGGTTATGAACATGAAAATGTAGGAAGTTATGAATAATAATAAAAGTAAAAATTAAAGAAAGATAAGTCAGAGACAATTACTCCTTATATAAGTTAAAAATAAAAATACAATTACTTAAAATATTAAAAGATATTTTCATTTTATAATGTATAAGTAGTAGCAGGTCAAAAAAATTATGCAGAGAAAAAAGAGACGTAAGTTATAGGTAGTTACTCTTTGTAAAATAAATTAAATAATAAAGAGAAAATTATTTAGAGTATCAATATTTTGTAATTTATTATTTAGAAGATGGTCAAAAATGAGCAAAAAGAAAAATACATTTATTGAGAACAAAAATTAAAGGGGTGGAAGTTTTACTCATTATAAATTGACATGTAAAGAGTCTTTGTTGTAAATATTCCTCCATTAATAAAATATTTATTTATAACTAATTAAATATTTTATTTTTTTAATAATATAATTAATTTTAATAAGAGAAAAGCAAAAAAAATAAAAAATGAATGGAGGCTATAGAGAGGTGCCACATCAGTTTATTTATGTTTTTTCTTTACGTATGTGTGTGTAAATTCTTGCTATTATTTAGTGGGGACTGAAATAAAACCTTGCATCTAATAATTTTCCACTTAAGAAGAAAGAGTAGTAATGTTTTATCCTATTTTATTGTGTCTGGGAGAGATTGAAATGAAAATACAGCACTAAGAATAACGCCTAATGCATGTATTAATTATATTTATATTAATTATAGATAAAATATTTTTATGCATTATTTTATTTGATGCAATAAAAATGATATGTATTGCAATAAAAATGGCATACATTATATTAAAAAATTTATTTACAAAAACACCCTCCACATTTATGGTGAAAAAGATGTAAAAAAAATTTTGATATAGACAATTCGGTCTTTAATATAACATGCTAAAGCATGCATTGAAAGTATTGCATTACTAATACCTATAAAATCCATAGTATTAGTAATACAATCCTTAATACACAATAGAATGTATAACTAATGCAAAGTACAAGTACCAAACAAAGATAATGCATATATTATATTTTTCTTAATACACTCTACCAAACGACCTTTAAAGGAATAGCAAGTAAAAATAGAATGCAACGTTAATTTTAAAAAATAATAATATTTTAGCAAATTTCAGGAGTATAATATTATAATAAAATACCTTAGGATGTAATTATAAAAACACCAAAAAACTCAGAGAATAAAACAAAAATTATTCTTTTCGTCCCATTTTATATAATACAAGTAGGTTACAAAGTCAAACTTTATAGTTAATTTTTGGTGTGAATTCAGGCATAAATTCTTCCTGCTTCAAAAAGATAAAAATTTACATTTTTAATCACTACATATATAAAATAATATATACATGATAAATAAATCATAGTATTAATTATATGAGGTATTAAAATAAAATATTTATGAAATAAAGAATATAACAATATACTTAGAAGAATTTCGCACGTACAAACGGGGTATGGGATAGATTGTTGTACTCACTGTAGACAGTGAAGTTTTGTTGATGAAATTCATATTAAATATGAATTAAATCTTAAATTCATAATGCATCGACCAAGTCAAATTATTGGTTGATGAGGTTGGATCGAAATTCATATTAAAATGATATGACTTAAACAAAACCCAAATTATATTTGGGCTAGTCCATTAAGTTTACAAGATGAGCCCAACTCATACTTTTCAAGACCAAGGTCAAAATCCCTTAAAATATTTGGACCAAAGTACCCCTAAAATCCTAGCTCACACATATATAAAGGAGTCTTCATAAGGCTAAAGGACACACATAAATACATAGTGATCCTTGCTCTTCAGTGGTAATCTGCAAATCTTCTGCATACAAAGAAGTCTTTATCTCCAAGTACTGAGCCTCAAGTGTTTCATCGATTCAAGAATAAGGTAACGTCTTGAGTTGAAGATCGTGAAGAGAAGAATCAGAGGAATATATCTTTTGTTTAGATTTTATAAAGATTGTAACCTTCACACAAATTATTGAAATAAATATCATTATTTGTCGCTATTTTCCTTTCTTGATTGCTATTTTTCAGGAATGAAACTTAGTCGCTTACAAATTGGCATGCTCAGTGGGACAATCTTTACCTCTCATCTCTTCTCTTCAAAGAAAAATCAACATCCAAGAACTTTCAGATGTCTTTCGAAAAGGTCAACTCAAGATCCGCATCCGCAAAAGCCATTGGATCCAAATTCTCTATTGTGGTCGAGAATATCCTTGATGTTTCTCTGGTAAGCATAAGACCCGTCACGAGGAACCAAGCCATAGTGCTAGGACAACAAGCCTCAAAGGTGACCACAAAAGTCGAATCTGTTTCTGTCTTTGGTTCATCTCCCACAAAAGCCGCAAAAGAAAGAAATATTGCCAAAATGGTCGAGAGGGCTCTCTCTCAATTGAGCTTATCTACCTCCAAAAAGTCCTTTACTTTCGCCAATGGTGATGTTTTGGACATTGAAGCTGCCCCGCAAACATATCTGCATCTCATGTTTGGGAAAATAGATGTTATTCTCCATCATCTAGAATGGTGACGAATGCGATGGTGACTAATGCTTCGTCCGTAGAGGAACAACTTGCAATCTTGACAAGAGCTATTGAAGGTTTGACAAAATATTTTTAATACCAAGATGCTCGAATTGTCAAGTTAACTGATAGGATGGAAGGAATGATGGATGAAGAATACAGTCGTGCACCTGGAAGGCGTCCGCAAATACAAGAGACAGTGGATCATCTCCCAAAGCAAGTGGAACATGCTAAGAAGATCCGTGTTTCCTCTGAAGGAACGATCTCGATTAACCAAATAAAGGAGTTTATCATGGAAATCATTAAGGACAAGTACGAGGTTGCCGCAAAATCTTCTCTCACATATGCAAAATCATACTCTCCAAGAATTGATAACTTGAAGATGCCTACTGGTTATCAACCCACAAAATTTCAGCAGTTTGATGGTAAAGGAAGCCCAAAACAGCATGTGGCTCACATTGTTGAAACATGCAATAATGCTCGGACATATGGGGATCACCTCGTTAAACAATTTGTTTATTCCTTTAAGGGAAATGCTTTCAATTGGTACACAGACCTTGAGTCTGGTTCCATTTAAAGTTGGGAACAAATGGAACAAGAATTTCTCAACAGTTTCTATAGCACGAGCGCATGGTGGAACTTACAAACACACGTCAATGAAATGAAGAACCAGTTTTAGAGTTCATTAATCGATGGAGGCACGCAAGTCTAAACTTAAAGATAGACTCAGTGAAGCTTCTAATATAGAAATGTGCATACAAGGAATGCATTGTGGCCTTCGCTATATTTTGCAAGGAATAAAGCCTAGGACTTTTGAAGAATTCGCTAATCGCGCTCATGTGGAGCTAAGCATAGCATCAGTTGGAACCGAAAGACCGCCATCCAAGAGCTCCACAAAGGCAAAGAAAAGCAAGTGTTCAAGAAAGTGGGAAGATACTTGCCTAAGGTTGAAAATAAAGAGTCCATGAGCATTAACACTTCTCCTGTGAAGTTTACCACAATGGAAAAATGAATAACATGCTATAATGTTTCATAAGCCATAAGCGCTTCAAATCAAATGGGTTACGAAATGACCAAAAAGATAAGTAACATCTTGCAAGTTTGAAGAATGTTGTCAGAAAGACATTAGTATGTATGAATTTGAAAAAAACTTCAACGTATCGGCATAGTCGTTCCAAGCGTTACACGTGAGATCAACTGCGTGAAAAAAAAACACTTGGTTCACATACTAGTGCTCCAAGGCTTGTCTTTGTAGGTTTGACATCAAGCACCACGACAAGCCTCGAAGTAGGGGGCATTTGTAGACAGTGAAGTTTTGGTGATGAAATTCATATTAAATATGAATTACATCTTAAATTCATGATGCATTGACCAAGTCAAATTATTGGTTAATGAGATTGGATCCAAATTCAAATTAAAATGATATGACTTAAACAAAGCTCAAATTACACTTGGGCTAGTCCATTAAGTCTACAAGATGAGCTCAACTCATACTCTTCAAGACCAAGGTCCAAATCCCTTAAAATATTTGAACCAATGTACCCCTAAAACCCTAGCTCGCACCTATATAAAGGAGTCTTCATAAGACCAAAGGACACACAGAATTACATAGAGAATCCTTGCTCTTCAGTGGTGATCTGCAAGTCTTCTGCATACAAAGAAGTTTTTTATCTCCAAGAGTTGATCCGAAAGTGTTTCATCAATTCAAGAACAAGGTAACGTCTTGAGTTGAAGATCGTGAGGAGAAGAATCAGAGGATTACATCTTTTATTTAGATTTTATAAAGATTGTAACCTTCGCATAAATTATTGAAATAAATATCATTGTTTGTCATTATTTTCTTTTCTTGATTGCTATTTTTCAGGAATGAAACTTAGTCGCTTACACTCATACCTTACCATTACATCTTATAGGTAGAGTCATTGTTTCTGAAAACTCTTAGCTCAAGTGTGGCAAATTCAAGTATAGAGAATTAAAACAAAATAAAGCATATTTCAATTAACAAGAGAAGCAATGCAAATTCTATAAAAAGAGAACAAGAACACAAAATAGTATAATAATCAAAGCATAATAAACAACCAAAAATAATAGATATCAATAACAAAAATAATAATAATCCAACTAGTACAATGATAACTACTAACAAGGCTAAACCCTCAAAAAGCAAAATAACACTTCATTGTCTATTAATTTTCTATTTGTCCTTCACACTCTCTTAGGTCAGGCCTATTAACTTGAAATTGTGCCACATCATGTCTAGTCACCTTTCGATGAAACCTTTTTGGCGTACCTCTACTTATCCTGATATCTACTATAAAATAAAGATTAAGTTTCAAAAATTATGTAAAGTATTAAAATCAAACGAGCTAATATTTTTTTTTTTTGGTAGTATATTTACAAATTAAAAATCTCAAAAAATTGTTAAAAGATATTTAACAAAAACAACAACATACCCAGTGAATCCCACAAGTGGGGTTTGCGGAGGGTGAAATGTACAAAGACCTTACCACTACCTCATAGAGGTAGAGAGGCTGTTTCCTTGGAACCGTCGTCTCAAAAATCGATAAGTAGAATAAACTAGATATGGAAAGAATGGAACGAAAAAGAAAGAAAACAGAAAGGACGACTAACAACGCAAAGCAATAATGGAAAGTAATTACAATAAAACTAACACATATAAGATGAATACTGACAACACAGGATATAAAGACCCGACTAATCCTACTAACCAATCCCTACAAACCAATTAGCCTATTACTTTAATCCGCGACCTCCATTTCTTTCTATCTAAGGTCATGTCCTCGGTGAGATCAAGTTTTGCCATATCTTGTCTCATCACCTCACCCAATACTTCTTCGATCCACTTCTACTCCTCCATCTAACACCCAAATCCAACCTCTCGCACCTCCTGACAGGAGCATCAGTACTCTTTCTCCGCATATGTCTAAACCTTCACAGTCTCGCTTCACTCATCTTATTAGCCACCGGGGCCACCTCCAATTTATCCCGAATGGTCTCAACCTAATCATATCACTGCTGGTGTGACCACACATCCATCTCAACATCCTCATCTTCGCGACCTACATCTTCTGAACATGTACATTTTCTATTGGCCAACACTCCACCCCATACAACAAAGATGGTCTAACCACAAGTGATAAAATTTTAAATTTTATTTTTCAATTTTTTTGTTAAAATTCATTAATATAATATGATTTTACTAATTGGGCGAATCGCACACCAATTCACTAGTTTTTCAAAACCCTAAAATGTTAGATATACCCTGATTAGCTTAAGCAAATATATTGATGATCTTGTGCCTATTTTCAGTAAGTACTAGTTAAGTGTTCGTGTTTGCACTACACAAACACACACATATATATAAAGTATTGATTATTGTATGTACGTTATATCGTTAAATATAAATTTTTTTGAAAAAATAAAGTAAGTGCAAATATGTAATTTTAAAAATGTAGTTATCCATATGACCATCATAAGCCCGCACCTTTTGAAGTACATATCTACTAAAAGTGTAAAGAACTTACTATAAGATTGATTACAACATTCTAAAATTCTTACCATGCATATATTTTTGTTCAATCATATATTTTAGGATTTCTTAATATTAATTTTCTTAAAATTATCATATAATTTAAGACTACTTAATTATTAATTTTTTTATCACTTATCAGCACATATTTCTATATTGTTTTTACTATATATTTTAGTACTCCTTAATTTCTTAATTATTAATCCTCCCAACATTTTTTATCATATATTTTGATATTTCTTAATTATTTATTTTTTAATATTCATTACTTCCTCTGTCTCAAATTAATTAAGTTTTTTATGCTTTTCTCAATGTTCTAAATATTTGAATTGTTCAAAGTTCAAGGTGAATGTTTGAAACTTTTTCCATATTTATCCTTTCATTTATTGAACTTTTATATTTTCTAGGAGATAAATTACAGTATATATTTATGATTTTACAAAGAACAATAGTGGAAAATATGGTATAAATTTTGTCTTTGAATATTTTTCTTAATATGTATGCATTAACTCACAAATTCAATTAAAATGAGACAAAGCGAGTATCATATATTTTAGCACTTCTTAATATTTTAAAGCTTCTTAATTATTAATTACTCTAATATTTTTTCTCCTACCACTTTTTTTAGGATTGAAAATCTAAAAAGAAAAGGCAACTTGTTTAAATAGAACCAAATGACGTAATACGTGACAAAAGAACATGGCAAGAAAACAAGAACCAAAAAAAAAAAAGAGGAAAAGAGAACTAAATAGAACTTACCAAGAAATATATTCAACAACTCTCCAAGTTCATACTAAACTCCAGAATTTCTAGAAGCACGTGTGAAATGCTGGGGCCACCACAACCCTATATAAAACCAGCTGAGAAGAGAACACAAAAACAATTCTCTCTCCCTCAGATTCAATGATAAACCCAGAAACAACTATGCAGGAAGGTGAATACTCGTGCCTCAGCTTTAATAATTATGGATATGTTGCAAGAATAGCCGATAAAATCTCCAACGAATTTCAGGCGGAGGAGGGAGATTTTGATTTCTCTTTAGTCTGTGAAAATCCGGATACCTCAATCGCAGAATTCATCTATGACGTTCAAACTAAATTTCAACAGCCAATTTTCCCTGTTTTCAACCGTGATCTATTGCTAGACGACGTTTCATATGAGTCATATGTTAAGGCGTCGAAGTCAGAGGATGTTGATGGTTCAATTCGAATTCCGTTGAGGGATTTGTTTCTAGAAGATGGTGAATCGGAGACTATACCTCCCGGAACGTACTGTGTGTGGAAACCGAAGATAAGCGAGGCATTACCAGGAAAATGTAAGAAGAGTAAATCAACAGGATTTGTGTCCAAGATTCGAGATTTGTTACGACGGAGTAACAGTGAAGGAAAGGAAGAGGATAGTTTTGTATTTCTCACACCGAAAAAGATAACAAAGAATTCCAGCGAGGTTGTGAAGACGGCCGGAAAATTGAAGCAACCGAAAGGAAGTCATGTCACGGGAGGGGAGAAGGGTTCACCAGCCGCTGCCGCTTCTCATCTGGCACCCTATAGAGCGGGTAAAGAGGTTGATAAGAACAGGAGAAAATCATACTTACCCTACAGGCAAGACCTTTTCGCCATCGGTTTGGGTAGAAGTTATCGGTCATTCTAACACCAGGCAAATGCTTCTAGCATAGATTATATAGCCTTTTTGGTACACCAGTTATTTTTCCTTTTTCTCTCCCAATTCTTAAATCAAAACAATTTTTACAACTCCCTCTCTCTCTACCAAAATGTTGGACTATGGATTCAATTTATTTTTATTTTGACTATACATTGGGATATGAGAAGTTTTGGTTTTGTATATTTGAAATTACATTAAGAAAAATATTAAGACATAATAATTGATAATTTTAAAATATTTGAAAGACTAAAATAGATTACAATTAAAAAATTCATTTGGTACTTTACTGATACAAACTTACTTGGAGCAATAAATGGATGACGAGCGAAAATAGGCTTCGCGTTGTTTAAACAAAATGACCATAGTTTGTATTATTGCCATATATTCATCAGTATAAGTGACAAGATTCGACAAATCAAGAGATGCCCGATTTTGTTCCCATTTTTTTCCATTAGAGTTTTTGTTCGGCATAGGGATATATATCATAAAACTTGAAGTACGTCTCCGATCCATTCTTACCTTTCAATTTGAGAAATGTTGTCTAATAATTAAGGAGGTCTTATTTGAAAAGTTTCCTTTTGATCTTTATTCAATCAATAAATGTGAAGCCTCAATCTTGTACCAATTGAATCAAGCGGGGAGGTAAACAATATAACTTTTTAGTTTTTTAAGTTGACTAGT
>JAPFFP010027658.1:0-38787 GCA_026153255.1 Solanum medicagineum | reverse complement strand
AATTGGGATGATTATGTTCATGCATGAGTAGGTGTCCCTAACGGGCACAGGTCACGGCCCTCGGTGGGGTCGTGACATTACACTACCCAATTAAGGTATAAATAGTCATTGTTTCTTATATGGAACCTAACAATGGTTAAGGTCGATCCCTCAAGTAGTATGGTCTAGACTTTGAGTAATTGAAACAATAATTAATACCTATTCTAAGAACAATTTGGATGCAAGTATTACTAATTTAGTGAGAGAAGTAACTAGGGTATTGTATTCCCCATGTATTTCTAACGGAACACAGTATAACCTCATAATTGTAACATTTTCTAGCTGTAACATGCAAAACTGATAAGTCATGTTCACTTAAGTCTTTGGGCTGGCAAATAGGCAAATTTCACTACGCGACTTGGTCTATCTATAGGTGTCGCATTACTAATCCTTACCTTGGTCCCAGTACAACTATCTATTGGTCCGTTTAGGTTGATTAGGCGAGAGTACTCATATTAAATCCTATTATTTATTTCTTATCCCATTCATTACCCCCTTGGTCTGACAAGTAGGAATAAAGTGAGTTCTAACATTGCCCACCATTAGAAAGCAATCAAAATGAAGGGATAAACAATGCATGCATATACACTTTCCAAGAATTACAAATTATTCAATTTTACTTTGTTAGTTTTTCATGATTCCCAGAACCCTAGTTTTGGATTTAACTACTCATGTTTCTTGTAGATGAAGAAATCACATTTGATGTTTGCCACTTACAATAAAAAATTGAAGAATGTAAATCCTAAATCTTCACGTAAATAGACTTCTTAAGATCCAAAAGTAAGTACAAATTGTATAAACTCTAAATCTCCAAGAACAACTCAAAGAAAAAAGTAATAATATGTTCTCTGATAGTTAATACATCCAAAAATAACTAAAACCCCTATTTATAGACATAAAAAATCAAATCCTAAATGGACAAGAAAAACTGGATTTAGGCCCATCCATGAGCCAATTACGACCCGTGATTTCATCTACGACTCGTGGATAGGAAGTCATAGACTGCCTTCTTGAATACTGAACTCCATGTACGAAGTCACTTCTACGACCTATAGTTCGGACTGTGAGTTGTATTCTTCTCTGTCCTGTTGACTTTCAGAAACTCTGATTTTTTTCCACGAATAAGTCTACAAGTCGTGGAATGAACCACTACCCATTCTATTTAATCATTGTTTCCACTTCAGAAAAATGCTCCAACTCTAGATTAAGACCACGAACCGCCACCTACAGCTTGTGGATCAAACCACGACCCTTAGGTGGTCTCGTACTGAACAAAAAGCTGCTAAACTTGACAATCTCCTAAAAATATTCCAAATCATGTAATCCTGTAAAAAAAACACAAAACACACATCAAATCTACTAATATCACTAGAGAACACATAAAATTCAAAGTTTAAAGTATTAAAAGTATCGTATTTTGGCGGCACATCAACATCCTCAACTTAAAATTGTTGCTTGTCCCAAGCGATGGACTCTATCTAACATAACCAGTACAATAGACATATGAACATCAATGGCATACATCACATCTTAATTAGTCATAGATACCCTCATAGACCTTCAATGCATATAGAAGACATTAATCAAGCAAATTCAGGTGAATCAATACATAAAAGAGTAACTTTGATAGATAAGGCAATGTACATAAGCAACAATCACCGAAATAGTCTAACAATTAATAATGTAATTCAAGTGCCCTCACAAACAATAGAAGTCCTATATTTCCCACCAATTGATATATTTCCATTGAATTCTAGGGACTAAATGAATACACTAAAACTCCTAATTGATATTCAAATGCTGTTATATAATACCATAGGCTTGGCCTTATATTCTTGACCATGATATTCGACTAGTTAATTTAGGATCACTATACGACTTTTTTAACTTGTAACGTAGGCTCGGGGACTTGGTATGACATACTTGTAACATAGTGACTGATTTCCCTCTTTGACACTACCCTATTTTTGCACTTATCCCTACCAACACTGATCTTTTGATAACTCCTTATTCCTTTTTTACATACTTTGAACATTTTTGGGTGTATTCATCTACTTCTTAATCTCGTTGCCTTTTATTTCAACTTTGTTTTTGGAATTTATTCATTTTTCTTACACCCATCTCATATTTTTCCCTTTTCATTGTACTACTTTGGTTCCATCCCGAGTTGTAGTGATTTCTTTGCAGTAGTCACCTTCAACATAAGCATTTGGCTTGAGTTGATGTACACAATGTCCTACCTATGAACCAGGGCCACTTTTGGTAGGCACCCTCAACTTAAGCTTTTAGCTTGAGTCAAGGTGCACAATATTTAAGGAGGGATCGGGGCCAAATATAAGATTTACACAGACAAAAGGGGTTGGTGACTTTGGTATTTACAAAGAAAATGTACATATATGGCTCAAACATTTGGATCAAGGGATACACATTGTATTTGATTGGTCATTTTGGCTAAGTGGACTATTATCAACAATGGCCTATGACCCTTTCCTAACCAACTAACCTACAGTCTTAGTCAGACTAACATGGCAAGTTCTGGATTGAAACACAGTATAAAAATTATGCAATGAAGTTCACACATACTTGGCACTAAATACATTGTCAATGTAGACATTCAAATCATGCTTTTTGTCATAATTTAGCCCTATCCTATTAAAACACACAATGTCATATACAAATCAACATGGTCACTATCAAAACTATCTTTAAGCACATCATTCCAGAAGCACTTTCAAAAACTCGGGGGTATCATTTTTCAAGGTAAATCAACATATGTCGTAGATATTAGTACAATATACTACTAATACTACCTATACATCCTAAACATGCCGACTCAATAGAAAATAAATATCCTTGGGAAAGAACATAGGTGAAAACCCCACAGACTCAAAAATATGAGTTCATATAGGCCTTGGTTACTCAGATTTTGCCGAGGCTTATAACTTCCCATACCTTATTGAAAAAGCTATACATTATCCTCAATGCATCAAAATAATTTCAAAAACTCATGTAGGGGTAACAAAAGAACATGGCTCGGTGCCTAAACACTAATGTCAGTCTGGGATGCACCACCTTAAACCTCCTAAGTGGTCTCTTCTACCGTGGCGGCCTGTAATAAGGGTCCAGCACCCAATGCTATGTCACGCTCATGTGTGTGTTGCATCTCCTCATCCAAAATAGAGTCCTATCTAGTGGCTTCAATATGTTGATGCTCTGCCCTATGGGTTCCTCACATAGCAGCATCTAGATCATCATCTCTAGTATGTCACCTCTTATCAAAGGCGGGACTAGTGTGCTTCTCTAGGATTAAGTCCAGTACTGGTGGAGTGATAGTAGCCATAGGAATCATCAACGTTGCTGGTGTTACCGTTCTTCTCTCCTTGCGAAGCTGCTGGATCTTCGTCCAGATGGAAGACAAGCCAGCTGCTTGAGTTATACGTAGGTGATCCTCCAAATGCCTCTCGAATGCATCAACATGGCCATGAAGAATCTCATGCTCTAATCAAATGTACGCTCTGTCATGCGCTCATCTGACTCGGTAATAGCATTCCGACCCCAAGGCTTGATCTGTTGTACCAACTGAGCCAACTGGGACTCAGTCTAAGATTGGCGCTATACCAAGGCCTAAATAGACACTATGGATATGTAGACCGTACTCGCCGGTTGATGATGTGTCAGCACAACCTTTGGTATAGTGGGGGAAGTGAAAGTAGGCCTAGCCTTTATCTCATCACCTATCGGTGGGGCTCTCTCAAACTCAATAGCAACAGTAATAGCAGCCTCAGGATGTGGCGGCTCGGCAAACATCTTCGAAAAGTTTAACATTGGGATATGGTACTCGCCGAGGTGCAATTAGATTCTCATCAGCCTTAATCAGGCTGGTATCCTGAGTCTATTGTACAACTATCATGGAGTCGACATAGGGGATAATCTACGACCTTGCATCTTTACATAATCTATGGACTAAGCAAGGAAAGGGAATGGATGTCGACCTCCTCAGCGCTCGCTCAAGGATCTCCTCATATACACTGAGCGAAGTCAATATCATAAATAACTATGATGTTGACTACTAGCACATCATAATATGGCGTAAGTGTGTTATCTGCCTACGCCAGCCTGATGTGTGTGTGGACTATAGCCCACCCAAACTTGGCCACAAAGTTGAGCATGACCTTTATAATAGGCATAGGGCCGAACATCCAGTTGGTATCTATGCCTCACTCAGCAATGTAGCTTGTGACCCAGAAAAGTAAAGTGACTTTTTGGGTCGGGTCTCTAGTCACAATACCATCCTATAATGAAACTCTGTTGTAGAAAATAGGGGCCTAGTAGTCCAGACCAAATAAGAACCATCGGACAGTGGTCTATGAAAGGTCAATAGAAAAATCGCGGACCAGTGTCCGCATCAGACATGGATGAGATATGGGCTTGGTCTTCTTCGGAGTGGCTTCAATAATTGTGGCAGCGTAGGATGCATAGAACTCTCTAACCAGTTTCAGGAAATACTTCCCCAATAGTGCTACCATCCAATCAATCTTATACTAAGAAAAAGTATCACAGATCACTGGCATGATATCAAATCCAAAAGTCAGTATCCGTGGCTCCTCAAATGTAGTCCTCATGTGCCAGCCTCTATCATCCTGGCAAATGTCATCACAGTAGATGGTACACATATCATTCATGCACCATCATTTTGGCTAGCCAGATACATGAACAAGGACCGTGACTGACTTATCTTTACTCTCAAACTCTGATCTAGACTCTTCGTTTGAGCCAAAATCATTACGATCAAAGGAGCCGGACCAGGACCTCTCTTCAGAGCTGGTGAACTGTATAGAATCACTCTGTCTACGACCTCTCTCATCAGACTAGGGGGGTTGTGATGTGGCAATCGGGGTCTGAGTCGGTACTATCTATCGAGACACTGTCCATGTAACTCGTGACTCGATGCCCTCATTGAGATGGACATCAAGCTCCTCCAATAAGCCTCTTGTCTCAGACTAATCAGCTCTTCATGAAGTCTGCCCCTCATAGTATGTATCTCCTCACATCTCGGTTTGGGATGCATGATATTTGTAAAAGAATATATAAGCATACATGAGTCCAAGGAAGTCCAAAAAGGAAAATAGAAACTTAAAAACAATAGTCACAGAAGGAAGTACAAAAGCGCATCTACGGGTCTTAAAGTGAACTACGGGTCATAAAGTGAACTACGGTCCATAAAAGGCTATTATAGAAGTAGGGTAACAATAATTTAGTGCACTAGAAATGAAATTACAAAGCCATTCACAATCCATGGATTGAACCATGGGTAGTATAGTGGGGTCGTAGTTACATAACTGGTAAATATATTTTGCAAGACACCAAACAACGAACATTATTTATGGACCATAGTCAAAACTATGACCTATAAATAGGTTCGTCCTATTGAACTTGAAATTTTCAAGTCACTGGAACCCATCCACAAAGGGCAATCACAGTCCATGTTTGAACCACGGGCCATAAAAGACCCTCGTGATTGAGTATCTAATATTTGAAAATTCCAGTCCAAGCCTCAATACCAAAACATGAATATAAATACTACTTTCCAACTAATGACCCAATCAACAATGAATAAATTAATATCATAACATTCAAATCAACAGGGTTCAACAAAATTCAATCCAACTGAAGCCCAATGGCATGCCAAACATAGTCCAATTTTCCAACACATACCCTACAAAAATTTTCAACCCATATCTAAAAATTAAACCATTTACCCAGCCTACATATAACAATCCATTCTAAATTTAAAAAACCCCCAACTAACTAATCACCATAAGTCATAGTACATGGTATATAAATTTACTCAGTTTTTAAACTACTTTGTCCAAATACATGCCATGGCTATACTTTTCATCCCAAGTTAGAATTCTACATTAGAATTACCAGTACCATGTTCCATCACCATAAAGCACAGTGCAACATATACAAAATTTAGCAAGGAATAGCACTTGCACATTTAGGCTAGCATGTTTTCATTCTCATATTAGGAAAAGTACAGTCAACCAATGCATATACTATTTCCAAAATATCAGTTACAAGGCAATGTTCAATGTCACACCAATTTTTTAGGTAAATCATTAGATCATGAAAGTGTAGTTCCGAAAAAAAACTTCAATATATTCATGAATCCAAACCCAAAGTCAAAAAAATGAAATTACGGTGAAGAAAACCTACCATTCAACGACAAATAACTCAAAGACGCAGGTGTTGGGGTTTGAAGGGAATCAGAAACTTACCGAAACAGTAGTGTGATCACCAAAAAGTGGTCAAAAAGTTTTTGTGAGTGGTCGGAGATGGTCAGAGATGTGGAAGAAGGGGTAGGGTTTATTTTGTAATTTGCTTTGTGAGAAATAAAGGGTAAAATTGATTTACACTTTTTTTAATTATTTTACTAGGTCGAGCTAAAACAGGTGATGTCAGTCTAGTAAACCCTAATTACGGGTTGTAATACCCCCAATTTGGGAGCCTTAGAGTGTAGAAAAAAGTTGGATAGAAAATGACCCGGGGTTAGTTCACGAGGCCTATGTATGGCCCTTACGTGGACTTACGACCCATGGGTCAGTCCTTAAACATGAACTTCAAGATAGAGAAAAATTTTTCAAGTGTGACGTAACCCACATACATGACGGCCCGTAGGAAGAGTGATGGATCATAGATAGGTTCGTGGATGAGAATCTGAACATGAGGAAATTTGGAGTTTGCTGGAAAGTAACTTATGATTAATAGGACGATCTATAAAACATTATATGACCCATAGATACCCTTTGCAGGTGAAGCCTAAGAAAGTAAGAAAATGGCTGAATGTAGAAGGACTTTATGAGTCCAACCAGGGGTCATGTGTAGAAGGATGACCCGTAGAAAGTGTTTCATAGTTTTGAGTCAGCAAAGTATTTTCTGAAGTTTTGAAAAATTTAACAAGATGGACAGTACTACAGTCCATGGTTCAAACCACGACCCATAATTAGGCTTTAATGGAATAATTTCAACAGTTTTAATGAAGGGAAGTTTTGTAATTTTCGCAAATTTTATTCCTATACTATGTCATTTTTTGGATCAAAAGGGCCTAACCTAGACCTTAAAGCTCAAGAACCCTTAGTTGTTCCCTCATTCTTCCATTCTCGAATTCCTAAGGCAAATGACATTCCCTTTTTAAAATCAAGATAAGGAGGCTAGGGTTTCAAGGGGTCTTCTATTCAACTAGAAAATTCCTTCTTCCCAAGCTTACTAAGGTATGTGAATTGGATTTGTGGGTCTCCTTTCACCCACAAAGTCGTTCATAATGTATTTTACCTTTTATGTTTAAGTTCCTTCAAGTTAATATGCATGCATGATGATAATTTTATGATACATTATGTTATTAAGTGATCTCAATGATATTCTATGATGTTTTTCCTAAGTATTTACATGTATTCACGTTATTAGTGATGACACCACTGAAAAGTTTTATTAATAATGAAGTGAGGGTTATTTTATTTGTTTATAAATGAGTATATTTTCATGATTTAAGCATGATTATGTGATTTAATATTACTTTAATTTAAAAGCTTAGCTCACCTAGTTTCAAGTAAAGCTTTGTATAATTTATGATGATGATTAGGGCTTCAAAGATGAGTTTTAAGGTTATGGTTTGTCAAAAATATAAGCATGTTGACAATTGCTCTAATAGATATTTAAGAAGGTCCCCACGATGAAAGGACAATTCTCACTTGGTGGTTCCTTAAAGTTGGAGCTACCTTTATGATTGATAATAATGGTTCTAAGTGTTATAAATTGACTAAATGCGTATTTTAAGATTCCGTGGAATGACTTAGCACTGAGAGGACTTGAAATTGAGACTCATTTCATTAGTTGAGGCATGACCTGTTAAAGATGAATCTCATTGTCTCTGACTATGTGCCTCCATAAGAGCCCTTGTAGGTTAGTCTAGTGGATCCACATAGGCCATTTATGTTATTTAAATATGCATGCAAAGTGACGGAGTTTCACCCAGGATGTGGTCTCCCTGTGCCAATGTAAGGGGTTATGTTGGATTCCATGTAGTTGCTCACATGGTCTTATATATCGGTTAAGGTCTTCTCCCATAAATTTATGATTCTATGATATGCTTTTAGCACATGTGATTTCTTATGCATTTACTCTCATTCATATTGAGGGATATTCCTTGTGCATGCTTAAGCTCATATTTATGTACCTTACTACCTCATGTATATTCATATGTTTTACTTATGAATGATGGCATTACAACTTCATGCTTGCATTGTATCTCACATATTTAGTATATCTCGACGTACTAACACATATTTTGCCTGCATGATTTAATCATGTAGGGATATGTACTCCTCCACCGCCTCGTGGCTAGTTTTTGGCGTTCAAGACTAGTACTTTATTGTTATGAGCCCTTAGTTCGAGACTCCACTATTTTATTTTTTACCTTGTATTTTCCTTTGAGATGTTATGTATATGTTGTCCTTTTGAGGATTTTACTTTCTATGTTTTAAAACATTGGAGTCTTTTCTATTTGATGAAAATTAGCCGTTATTTATTCCATCGTATATCCATGTTTTAGTTGGTATGTCTATGGAAAAGATGTAGATGTTTTTTCTTTTTTAATATTGCTTCATTGTTATAGAATGGTCCCTTAGACCTTTCCCCAATTTTATTCTGCAAAATATTGAATTTATGTCTATGAATACTTAAGATATTAAAGATGGCTTAGGTGAGGTGCCTCAATATCTCACTCAGTGTGTGACGACTAGGCCCTAGGTCCAGTCGTTACAAACTTGATATCAAGCACGAGGTTTTAAAATGTTCCTCGAATGTCCATGTATACCCCATTGAGTTTAGTCTCATTCAAGGTTGTGAAGTGCACCACTATCTTGAGTGATAGGAAACGAGATGGTTTAGGAAAGTCTTCCCTCCTTTCTTTTTTATTTCATCCCTTTAGAGTTGTCTAATGTTTTCTTATCACTAATGATGACATCTTTGATTATTTCTAGATATGCCACCAAGAAGAGCTCCACACCAAATAGGCACTCTCGAACAGTAAGTCTCTCCACTTCAACAAGATAACGAGGTGTCTCATGCAGAGTTCTGAGCCGCTTTCACTATGTTAGCCCATGTATTGGAAAACCAAGCTAACTGGGAGATTTCTGTCCCTCCCCAAGTATCGACTTCAGCCATTAAAGTAAGAGTCTTCATGAGGATGAACCCTTCGAAGTTTCATGGTTCCAAGACGGAGGAGGACCCCATGGATCTTATTGAGGAAGCCTACCAAGTAGTAGCAGCTATGGGTATCCATTTAGAGTAGAGAGCCATGTTAGTGGCCTAACAACTCAAAAGGGTAGCCAAAATAAGGTACGAGCAATGGGTAGATGAGAGGGGTCTTAAAGCGGGTTATGTCGGATAGGAAGAATTCAAGTGTGCCTTCTTGGATCAGTTATTTCCGATTGATCTATGGGAGGCCAAGGTCCAAGAGTTTGTCAACCTCAAGGAAGGGTCCATGACTGTGAGGGAGTATGCCCACAAAGTCACTAAGCTTTTTAAGTATGCTCTCTTCATAGTTACAGATCTAAGGGCCTGTATGAGCTAGTTTATCTCCTGCGTCTCCATCTAGTGTCTAAAGAGTGTAAGACAACCATGTTAGTGAAGGATATGGATATCTCCTGATTGATTACTTATTAGAGCAAATAGAGGAGAAGAAGCTAAGAGAGAGGGAAAAGGAGTCCAAGAGGGCTCGAGTCGTTAGTGGGAGCCATTCTGACCAAAGGAGTGGTGGTCACAAGTTCCAAGGTGGATAAGGGTATACCAATACTCCTTCTTCACAGAGTACTAAGGACAAAGGTGTTGCTCCTAAATTCCAAAACCCAAGTTGCCCCATGTATGGAAGGTTCCACAAGGGAGAATGCCTAGCCAGTTCGAATCTTTGCTTTATGTATGGGAAGCTTGGGCATCATGCTAAAGATTGTAAAAACGGCTATGCAAGGCCCAAGTTCAAGGTACCCAAAGGACCAATCAGTTTTATGCTCTCCATAGTTGCCAAGAGGTTGAATAGGCTCCGAATGTTGTCACCAGTATGTATAGAGTTTTTAATTTTGATGCATATGCCTTATTTGATCTGGTAGCTAATTTGTCATTTGTGACTCCATTTCTTGCTAACAAATTTCATGCATGCCCCGACGTCGTTCATGAGCCGTAGAAGTAAGTAATCCCGTAGGAGAGTCCAGTGTAGCACGAAGAGCCTATAGAAATTGTCCTATCTCTATTTTGCATAAAGTGGTCTCTTGTGATCTATTTAAGCTTTCCATGGCAGACTTTGATGTAATACTCGGGATGGATTGGTTGCATGCCTCTTATGCCTCTATCTATTGTAAAACTGATGAGATACAAAAATACAACACCTTTGATGCTTAAAACATGGAATTTTGCGTGTTCTCAATGCAACGTTAGTTGGCTTTATGTGTTTGTGTGTTATGTTTTTAGGATTTCAGTCTGTAATTGATTTTGCGAAGAAATAGAGAAGTTGCTACATTTTGATGCAATATGAGACCATTTTGTAGGCAGTAGAACATTCTACGAGTCGTGAAGTGGGTTTTGTGGACAATTCCAGTGAGGGACTATTTTCTGAAGTTGATTTTATGAACATGTAGAAAAGTTGTGGAATGATTCATGAGTCATAGAAGATGGTTCGTGCCCTGAAGATCAGAAATTGAGACTTTCTGAAGATTCATCAGACGAAACCCCCATACAGGTCGTAAAGTGTTTTACGAGCCATAGAGGGGTTCCATAAACTTAAAGTCAGAATTTCCAACATCTTTGTACGAGACCCTAGTTACGGGCCACAGTATGGAATATGGCCCGTAAACCCCTTTCATATGGTGTGCCGACATGTATTTTACTTCTTATAAATAGATTTTTAAGGTTATTTTTCAGAAGTTTTGACATATTGTTCAGCAAACTCAATAATTAGAGAGAGGAAATAGTGAGGTTACATTAGGGAATCTTTGAGAATGCTCGTGTTTGAATTTCATCTTTAAACTTGTGATTCTTATTGAAGTTGGATTTGCTTGTTCTTAATTCGCTTGTGTAAGTGTTTAATTATGTTATTCCAATTCATAATTCTTGCATCTACACAAAGCATGAGTATCTAAATCCACAACTAGGATTGTGGGAACCATGAAGAACAAACAAGGTAAAATCGGATAATTCATAATTCTTGAAAAGTGTGCATGCATATATAATTAGCTCTCTTCGTTTTGCATGTTTTCTTATGAGAACCCGCCTAGTGTTACTGACTAGACCAAGGTAGTAATGAATATAAAAAAAGATTAATTAATAGGATTCGATTGATGTGTTCTCGTCTAATCAACCAAACTGGGCCAAAGGGAGGTTGTACTGAGACTAATAGGTAAGGGTTAATAATGCACACTATGGAGATGGGCCAAGTCACATAGTGAAATTCACCTTTCGCCTTTGACCAAAGGACTTGGTGAACTTAACTTATCGTCTCGCATGCTACACACTAGAAAAGAATTAGGTTATTCAGTAATACTAAGTTAGGGAATCATGGGGAACACAAAACCCTAGTCTCTCTCCATATTGATTTCTCTCTTATGTTAGTTAGTTTAGTTATATTTTCCCTTGGTTATTGCAACCCCTCCCCCCCTTTTGGGGAAGTAAGTTGGTTAACTACTCGAATTGCAGTCATTGAATTCTCTTGAGTGTACGTATTCCCTGTGGGTTCGACCCTAACCTTGGTTAGGTTCTATATCTTGATAGCAATTGCTTTATCCCTTAAAAAGAAGGTGTAACTTGGGAGACATCAAGATTTTGGCATCGATGCTAGGGAATACGGCAAGACTTAGTTAATTCATAAGTAATTTGGGTGTTTTATCCTTATTTCCCACATTTTATGTTTTGTTTTTGTTTTTATTTTCTTTGCAGGGTGTAAGTGTAGTGTATGCCCAACACTAAGAGTCAAGGCGATCCCCTAACTCCGTTTGATCCAGAAATCCAGAGAAAGTTGAGAAGAATGGTGCAAAATAACACCAACAACGCAGCCAATGTAGCTCTGAATAGGAATTATAATGAAGATGTTGGACATAAGGACCCACCTCATTTTGAGGATATTGCTCCACAGCCTCAAGATTTTAATGCCAATGCTTATCAGTGGAATCAGTACAGGTTGAATCCTATAGCTATGGAGGTAACTGGAGCTATTGTGTTTCCACCACTACCAACAGACACAAAGTTCGTAGTCTCGAGTGGGTTGCTTCTGATACTGCAAAATCGTGGGCTATTTGCGGGCTTACCATCGGAGGATCCACACAGCCACCTACACAACATTGCTTTCATTTGTAAGAGTGTGATGGGAATACAGAATCTATCTATGGATGTTGTGGGACTTCGTGTCTTCCTATTATCTCTTACTGGCAATGCAACACTTTGGCTATCTGAGCTCCCGTAGAGTTTGATCATCAGTTGGGTAGAACTGCAGAAGGCCTTCATGGCAAGGTACTTCCTTAAACTGAAGAAGCTCAAGTTGGAGGACTAGATCAACAACTTTGAGCAACTTCCAGGTGACTCGATCAGTACCACATGGGAGCAGCTTAATAGGTACTTGAGGAGTGCTTCGGGCCATAAAATTGCGGACAATGTCCTGGTGGAGAATTTCTATTGAGCTCTGGTTGAAAATAGTCAAGCATGTGTTGATACCCTCTTGGGAGGTTTGTTTGTAGACCAACCATTCATAGAAATTGCTAAGCAGCTATACATGGTGGGTAAACTGAATCACGCATGGATGTCCATGACTAAACATCCAATAAATCGCTTGGGTACTGCTAGGATAAGCCCCAAGCAAGAACAAGGCTTGAAAGGCTTAACTTAGAACATGAAAAATCCGAACACAAGGTACAATGCATAAGTCATCATTTGAAAATCATAAAGTCCTTAAAACTCATATCAAAATGTATTTAAATCATTCAGAACATCATAAAAATCATTTTTTGTGCACATGTATGCATGTCATGTCATGAAACTCAAGAGTGAAAGAATTAAGAAAATTGGGAATAGGAAGAACCTAATATCATAGGCTTGAGTAGATTGGAAAGGATAAAGGTATCGTTGTATCATACTTGATTCCACTTTCCACGTAGCACTTTCAACATGTTGGTCCTCGTTTTGAAGCCTCTTCACTTGCCCATCCAAAATCTCAACTGAAACTTCCTCATAAGACAAGTTCTCCCCAACCTCAACACCTTCCAAAGGGACAATAGTACAAGAATCACCAACCAGCATCCTCAATATAGACATATGGGAAATCGGGTAAATAAAAACCAAATTTCGAGGTACATCCAACCTATAAGCCACATTCCCAATCCGTTCTACAATCTCATAAGGACCTACATATCGGGGTCTTAGCTTCTTCTTCTTCCCAAAATGCATCACACCCTTCATAAGTGAGACCTTCACATACACCCAATCATCAATACAAAACTAAAGATACCTCTTTCTAACATCTAAATAAGACTTTTGATGATGCCGAACCATCTTCAACCTTTCCCTAGTCAATTTCACTCTTTCCATAGCCTCCAATCAATACCATATCCGGGCCCTTAGAAGTCATTTCATTTAACTCAAGCAACCTCACCGGAGATCTACATCTTCTACCATACAAAGCCTCAAATGGTGTCATACCAATGCTTGTAAGCTATTATTATAAGCAAACTTAATGAGTGAAATATGGTAATCCCAATTACCCTTGAATTCTAACACACAAGCCTTCAGCATATCTTCCAAAGTTTGAATTGCCCGCTTGGCTTGCCCATCGATTTGGGGAGGAAAGGTGGTGCTCAATTTTACCTCAGTACCAAGTCCTCTTGAAATGACCTCCAAAAGTGAGAAGTCAATTGGGTATCACGATCCGATATGATAGACCTAGGTACACCATGCAACCTTACCAACTCTTGGATATACAACCTTGCATAATCTTCAGCACCAAAAGTAGTCTTGACCGGTAGGAAATGAGCCGACTTAGTCCTCCGGTCAATGATAACCCAAATAGAGTTAAATTGCCTTCGAGTCCAAGGTAAACCAGCCACAAAATCTATGTTCACATCTTTCTACTTCCAAGTAGGAATCTCAATGTCTTAACTCAACCAACTAGGCCTTTGGTGCTCCACCTTCACTTGTTGACAATTAGCGCCATTTGGATACAGACTTGGCTACATTTTCTTCATACCATGCCACCAATACACTTCCCTCAAATTCTGGTACATCTTAGTAGATCCCACATGAATAGAATAATGAGAGTTATGGGCTTCAGTCATGATCACCCTCCTAAGATCATCCACATCCGGAACACATAACCGGTCTTGATACCGAACCACACCATCTCGCCCTAGGGAGAACACCTCTATTTTCTTTTCGGCAACCAACTTCTTCAATTCAACCAATGACGGATCTAGATCTTGCTTAGCCTTAATATCAACAACCATAGAAGATTCGGCCCTATTCTGAATATGTATCCCACCATCACTAGAGTCAGCTAACCTAACACCCAATCTAGCCAAATGATAAATATCCTTTTGCCAACTCTTTCTTCCCTTCATCAACATGAGCCACACTTCCCATAGGTAGCCTACTAAGAGCATCGGCTTCAACATTTGCCTTGCCGGGATGATATTATACACTTATGTCATAGTCCTTATGAAGTTCCAACCATCTTCTTTGTATCAAGTTAGGATCACTTTGAGTGAACACACATTGCAAACTCTTGTGGTTGGTGAAAACATTAACATACACCCCATACAAATAATGTCTCCAAATCTTCAAGGCAAAAACCATCGTCGCTAACTCCAGATTATGAGTCCGCTAATTACGCGCATGCACCTTCAATTACTTTGACGCATAAGCTACCACCTTACCATGGTGCATATGTACACAACCCAACCATATTTGAGAAGCATCACAATAAACTACCAACTTATCTAAGTCATCTTGTAAATTCAAGACGAAAACCGATGTAAGTCGATCTTTCAAAGTATGAAAATCCTCCTCACACCCATCTGACTATACAAACTTGGCCTGCTTTTGAATTAACATGGTCAATAGAGATGCAATAAATAAGAACCCTTTAACAAACCTCCTATAATAGCCAGCCAACCCAAGAAAACTTCGCATATTCGAAGGAGCAAGCTTGTCAAACAATGCACATCCTTCACCAACTCCTGTTTGACCTTATCTACAAGATCAACTACAATATCTTCTTTGTCTGGATTGCATTACAAGCCCAAAGTAACTCTCCCTATTCGATAGAGAGGGATGGAGATAGGAAATCTTAAGACACGTCCCATGGCACGATAAGAATCATGAAAAAGTGAAACATTTCCTAAAACATCTTGTAGCCTCCTACCCATAGATGTGGCGCGCTTTACACCCATGAATAAGACTATACGTGACGCAACATGTTGGATTCCGAAGACCATTTATAAATCTAGTGCTCTGATACCATTCTGTCACAACCCAAACCTAGGGTCTAGGTGTGACATGGCAAATGAGAACCCGAGAGTCCCCAAACAAGCCTCAAAGTATCCATATTCAGACCATCGGTTCAGAAGCATATTAAAGATAGTAAAAACATAGTTCTAAGGGATAAGAAAGTAGCACTCACGCTATGGGGATGTCATAGGGATAGGGATTAACATGGATTCACATAGCACATAGCACAAAAGAACTAAGGGGCAGGTAAGTATGACTCACTCTATAGAGGTAATACGGGACTTAGGATCTTTCACATTGCCACATCAAATATACATACATGTCATAATACTCATGAGCAATTCATAATAGCCTTATCCAATAGATCATCATAACCATAAGTTCCAAATACAACATATAACATATAGGTCCGACAAGAGTCTACAAGATGTCCAACAATGCCTCTAATCATAAGATAGGATGGGGGCTAAGACATGTCCCGGGCTCACCCTCAAAGTAAATAGCATAAACAGAAGCAACATAGGTAGAAGAATGGTGGCTTGTCCTTGGAAGATAGGACTCACTACAACATATGTCTCAAATCCGATCTAGCCATCAAACGGTGGATGAAGGTAGTCTTCGGTTCTTACATGGTCAGACCATGTAGACCAAAAATTATACATTAGTACATTTGAATGTATTAAGTATATGAGCACACAATTTATATGACTTATCAAACTACATTCAATGTTAGATGGCAAGGGCACATAATATAAAAAGAGATATATATCCAAAGAAAAGTAGTATAACAATATGCAATAAAATTTATGATGAATGAAATGCAATACTGCTCATATATAGTGGGGATGAGACCATAACCAACATCTCAAACTCATGCGAGCTATAACATGAATATGTCCGATGTTGACCTCTCATCGGATGAGAGAAGATTACTTGCTAGAGGTAATCTATACTACACCTTATAACCCGGTCATTTCGTGTGTGATGGCCACCATCCCTACGACCCTGTCATTTCTGAAGGATTTTCATTACCATATCATATCAGTAAATGAATAACCATCCCTTATGACTCAGTCATTTTGGTGATGGCTTTCATTCCAATGCTGGCACATAGTTCAAGGAAAGGGAGAGAACCCTTGGGAATAGCCTTGACACCTCCAATCTATCGATGCTAAGTCAACATCTCAGAAAAATAATTCTACATATACATAATTTCAAAAAGGCAAGTCATTTCAATTCATTTCAATACCCATTTAGGCTTAAAAAATAAACATTCTTCATAATCATTCATTCATGGGCCAAAAAGTCAAATCATAGTTCAATATCATATCTCATGCATAGAAATAGCCCATTCATTAAACAATATGGTGCAAGCACCCAATAAGCTTAAAGAGCCAATAACAATAGACATTTATGTGATCACATTCTTGTCATAACCAATATGTGAGCTTAACTCCCAGAAATCATTTTCATAAAAACATATGTGAGCTTAACCCACTAGTAATTTTCATAAATCTAATGCTTATGAATGCATATTCTATGAGTGAAATGAAAATAACATGTGTAATAGAGATTCAAACTTAAATCAATAAAACATTGTGAAATTCAACTAAACGAACAAGTAAAATTCACATTTAACTCATAATACAGGTTACCCATGCACAAATCAAGTTTTAAAGGGAACATGCACTTTCATAACTTCATAATCTCAATGCAAACCATCATATTAGGGCTTAAAGTAATTTAAAATCATAAATAAAGTACATCTCATGCATCAATTGAATTTCATAAATCAAAATAATGAAAACCCATATTTAAAGTGAGCTAAAGTTTATGGAAATCACTTGAAAGGAGTTTGGGTCTTCTTGGTTGAAAGGAAACAAGAATCAAAACTCACATACCTTGCTAGGAATATGAATTTGGGAAGAAATTTTGTGTAGAAAGTCCCTTTCCTTGATTTCCAAGCTTAATTCCTACTAGAGTTCTTTGAGAGAGACTTGAGAGAATTTTGAATGTGAGGAATTTGAATGATAGGAATAAGGTTTAGGTCATTAGGAAGTCTTAAGATAGTATAGAAAGTCATAAAGACACCTAGGAGAAGCCACAATGACAAAAAAATCATTAATGAAGCAAAAATTATATTCCTTACATTAGGTCCATGAGGAAGTCTCACAGTCCGTACAAGGTTTCACAGACTTTGAAACTCTCCCGTGAGACCTCACTTAGTCTAATTTCAGAAAAACACTGCATAGATAGGCTTTATGAAAACGAGCATAACTTTTTGATCCGAACTTAGAATGCGGTGAAACCAGATGCATTAGAAAACTAATTCAAAGAGCTTTAGTTTGATAGGTCATGGGCCACCCATTTTGTATTATTCTAGGATATATAACCAATTAAAGTTGACCCTTCTATTGGTACTTGTGAAAAAACTTAGCCAATGGAATTCCTTTGAACTTGGCTTGATATAAGAGACCCATGATGGACTTAAACAACATAAATAACCTTGAATTGAGGCTTAAAAATGAACTTAGCTTGAGCTTGAAGATTTCATACTTAAAAAAATTCGATGAAGACATTTACACGGCTGACTTCATGGCCCATACCACTCTATACGAACTATATGGTCCTCCATACCACTTCACTTAGAAAATTCTTCACAAAAAATTTCCAAGACGGTGGTCCAATACTTAGAAAATATTCACTCCATAAGCCATACGGGCAGCCACATGGGTCGTACCACTTCACACGGGCCATGTACTTAGCCATGTCACTACACTTGGTCCTAAATTGAGGGATTTCAAGCCAAGGCCACCACACAGCCCACCACCGATCCGCGAAGTGTCACACGGACCGTGAGGGGTCCAAGTGGGGTGTGCCTTAGTTTAAAGCTCCACTTTTTAGGGCTAATATTCCTCTACGGGCCAAGGGCCACTTCATGGGGGCTCCACATGGGTCGTGTGGCCTCACACGGACTGTGAGGGATCCCATGGAGCGTCACCTTGGTCCAAAACTTCTTGAAACTAAAGCTTTCAAGCTTTATTGAGATCGTAAAATGTCCGGGTACATACACTAGCCTTGTTAGTTGTAAAATCCTGATATCGAGTCTGGTGCTTCCTTGAACATTGTATACCTTGACTAAGGAAAACATCCTAAGTTGAGGGTGGTTACCAAAAGCAGCGCTGGTTCTGAGGATGGATATTGTGCACCTCAACACAAGCCAAAAGCCTAAGTTGAGGGTGGTTGGTGTAAGGGTGAAACAGAAAGATAAGGAGGAAAGTTAGTGATACAAAGAAAAAGGGAAAAATTATGTATTGGGTGCGAGAAAAATAAGTGATGCCTTAGTTGTGAGCTAAAAAGAAAAATTAAAGTGTAAAAGCAAGGCAAAAAGCTGAAGAATGAAAAGAAAGCATCCAGAAAAGCTTGAAATAGGATAAAGGGGGAAGGAGATGAAAATGATAAAGTTGGTAGGGAAAAAGTCTAGAAAAATACAGTGTAAAGGAGGATCTTTAGTCACTATGTTCCCAAAATAGCATACCAAAGCCCCCTGAGCCTACGTTACAAGCCAAGAAAGTCTTAAAGTGATCCTAGTCCAAGTAGTTGAAGATCTTAGTCATGAGTATAAGGGCAAACATATGTTATTAGGCATGATGCATGAATATCTTCTGTGAGAGTAAGTGATCTTGCATAGTCCCAAGGTTATACATAAAAACATCATTAAATGTCAGATATGAGACTTCTTTCTATGAGGGCACTTATATTACACTGCTAGCATTAGACTTGTTCAGTGATTGTGGATTGTTGAAAGTATCTCACTTGTCATAGTTTTGTCATTGTATGCACTATTCTGTGTTGGTTTGCTAGATGGTATCTGATTCTATTTTGAAAAGGTGGTGTGGATATCTGAGTTTGAAATTGATGTGATCTATGTCATTAAGTTGACGTTTGTGTGTTATTGTATTATCTATATAGATTGAGTTTGTTATTTGAGGAAAAGCAACAATTTTAAGTTGACGGTGTTGATATGCAGCCAAAATACAACACTTTTGATGCTTAAAACTTGAAATTTTGTGTGTTGTCAATGTTATATTAGTTGGTTTTATGTGTTTTATGTTTTATTTGAAGGATTTCAGGTTTGGCCTTAATTTTGGGAAGAAATATAAAAGTTGCTGAATTTTGATGCAATACAAGACCCTTTACGGCCATAGATCATTCTACGGGTCATGAAGTAGGTTTCGTGGACAAATCCAGTGAGGGGCTATTTTTTGAAGTTGATTCTACGAACATGGAGATGAGTAATGGAATGATTTACGAGTCGTAGAAGATGGTTCATGCCCTGAGGATCAAAGATTAGGACTTTCTGAAGATTCATCGTACGAAACCCCCGTACGGGTCGTAAAGTGTTTTACGAGTAATAGAGGGGTGCTGTAAACTTGAAGTCTGAATTTCCAGTAGCTTGTACAAGACCTTGGTTATGGGTCGTGGAATGCAATACGGTCCGTAAACTCCTTTCATATGACATGTCGACCAGTTATCCTATTTCATTTAGTACATGTATTTTACTTTTTATAAATAAGTTTTTAAGTTATTTTTCGGAAGTTTTGACACATTGTTTAGAGCACTCAGTAATTAGAGAGAGGAAATAGTGAGGTTACATTAGAGAGTCCTTGAGAACACTAGGGTTGTCGGAACCATGAAGAACTAACAAGGCAAAACTAGATAATTCATAATTCTTGAAAAGTGTACATGCATGTATTAATTAACTCTTTTCATTTTGCACGTTTTTTATGGTGGCCAACATTAGAACCTGCCTAGTGTTACTGACCGGACCAAGGTAGTAATGAATAGGAAAAAAGATTAATTAACAGGATTCGATTGATGTGTTCTCATCTAATCAACTAAACTGAGCCAACGACTAACAGGTAAGGGTTAGTAATGCACACTATGAAGATGGGCCAAGTCACATAGTGAAATTCACCTCTCACCTTTGACCAATGGACTTGGTGAACTTATTTAACCTTCCTGCATGCTACATACTAGAAAAGAATTAGGTTATCAGATGATACTAAGTTAGGGAATCATGGGGAACACAAAACCCAAGTTTCTCTCTGTAATGATTTCTGTCTTGTGTTGGTTAGTTAGTGTAGTTTTATTTTCCCTTGATTATTGCAAACCTACACCCCCTTTTGGGGAAGTAAGTTGGTTAACTACTCGAATTGCAATCATTGAATTCTCTTGAGTCATCGTATCCCCTTAGGGTTAGACCCTAACCTTGGTTAGATTCTATATTTTAACAACGACTGCTTTATCCTCTAAGAAGGAAGTGTGACTTAAGTGACATCAAGAACCCATAGAGTCAAGTTTCAATTCCCAAATGAGTCAATTTTTGAGTGAGAGGGTTGTAACTCTTCATGTAGCGGTCAATTTATTTTCTTCTTAATGGAAAAGAAAATGATCTCTAAAGGGTGCATCTATCATCTAGTAAGAGTCAAAGGTGTCACTTCTAAAGTTCCTTCTCTTGAGTTAGTCCCCATTGCGAATGAGATTTTTGATGTCTTTCCGAATGAGTTATTGAGTGTTCCTCACGAAAGGGAAATAGACTCTGGCATATATGTCCTATCCAATACCCAACCTATCTTAATCCCTCCATATAGATTGCTCCTGATTATGTGTATAGAATATGTATGTGGGTTCGACCCTAACCTTGGTTAGGTTATATATCTTGACAATGACCGCTTTAGCCTTCAAAAAGGAGATGTAGATTGGGCGACATCAGTCATCATCATCATAATAACACACCTTTAGAGGTTGGGTCGATCCCATAGGGAATAATTGTTCAAGGCAAAAGTGACTTGTTAGACCAAGTAATTGTAGTATCTGGGGGGTTGCAATAATCAAAATAAGAGTTCAGTTAAACGAGTTCTAAATAACGATTTAAACAACAATTAAGGGAAGATGTTGGGGATGTGCAAATATGGCAATTGATCTACCAGCTAGGTCTAGATACTTGACTAAATGAGCTGATATTGAGTGAATAGGCTAGGTTGCTTATAACCCAAATCAGCTATGATACATAAGTATTTCGTATGAATTAGCTAAGAAACACACGTGGACCCCAATGACATGCTTGGCCTAAGAAGTCTTAGAAAAACCCCTAATACCTCGGCGATTGAATCCATTGTTGTGGACTTCAACTAAGACCCAAGAGGTTTTAGGCTATTATATCCATTTCACACTATAATAGTTTTGGCTAACGCAACAATCAGAGATCTAAGGTAAAACCCTATGTTTGCAACCTTGAAATTATAGATTAAACATAGGAACGGATATAAATTTACCCAAATCAACTATAAATAAGTCAAGATATCAAAGATCCAACAAATAAATCAAAGACTCATATCAATAGCACACCCCCAACATGGGGGTTTTAGTCACACATGCTAAAAATCAAAGATTGAATACCTACATAGTAACAGAAATGATGGGTAACAAGATTGAGTACAAATTAGTTGATTATCACCAGCTAATCTTCTCCAATTTGATGCTCAAAAGCTTCAAAACCCTCACTCCTCTTGTACTCTAAGAGAAAAGTTCTATGTTCTACTACTACAGACAAATTGTTCTGATCTAGTATAACCAAATGATTTATAATGTCCTTTCTAAAATTGCTTATATACTCCGTGCAAACATGTAAAATTTTGTGTTGTGGAATGTCGTTCAGCGGTCAAGGTTGACCATTGCTCAACACTCTGGCGATGTGCCGAATGTGCACTTGATCGCTTTCTTGTGCACCTTTATAAGGCTTTCTCCACAGTAACATTAGGTGATGACTTTTTGCTCTACCGATCCAATTCGACGATGCGCCAAAGTATTCATCGTATCGCCTTTCTGGCAGTGTTTTGGGGCTTTGGGTGTTGCAACTTTAGGTGATCATTTGTACAATTCAGCGGTGCACTGAGTATGCTTTGCGATATCGAATTTGACCGCCTTCTTGACCTATATCCTTGGTGGATGCAATAATAAGTGAACTCCAGGAATGGTCGGCAGATCACTGAGTATGTTGACGACACCGCTTTTCACTGCCTTTCCGCACTTTTGCTCACTTTCCAAGATTTTACCAAGCTTTGTCCATTTATGCACTTTTAACTCCATTTCCTATCATAATACATGCATTTTTGTTAGAAGTTGGAATTAATAGCACACTAAGGGCAATATTTCCTTGCTATCTATCCCCAAAATGAGTCCGAGATATACACTAATTAGAGGTTGCAACCACCATTACACCACCAGATAAGTCCTCCTTTCCTCTTCATAGAAAACCAAACCTATCACCGCCCAAAACCCTCTACCATCATTCCGCTACCAATAGCCACCACGAAACCACCACATGTTCCCTTACCCTTCTCGTCTTCTCCATCTATCACGTCTAAAATCACCAACAGGAACAACTAAAAACACCCAGATCTGACTAGTAGAAGCATGAGTTTCAGTGAACAAGCTCGTGATTGTCAAAAAAATCGATGAACCGACAACCAATAAACTCCAATCTCCACTACCGGTAACAACCATTAATAGTAAACAAACACGTTTCTTTTTCGTAGATGCACAAGCTATTTCTCTTATTTGCTATGTTTTGCTTTCTTTTGCTTGTTTTGTTATTTCTTTTATCATCTTAAATTAATGATTAGTTGGTGATTTTGTTTTCTTCCAATTGTTGCAAGTGATATACATATGTTGTAAAGTTAAGTTATTAATTCTTTTACTAGATTTTGTTGTTAATTTGCTATAATTTAGTTACTTGATGGTTTATTTTATTATATTTGATTGTGTCAATGCTACTGTCCTCTTATTATATTTTGTGGTAAGTTAATAAATTCAGAGAGTTCTTGTCACGACCCGGTCCTGATCATGATGACGCATGCTATATCTCACCTACAGGCAAGGCAATTACCCAACCTCAGGGTACCTATCCTTACTTTCTAGTCCAAATCATAACCAATATGACAATATACATAACCGAAACCTACCCAGAACCTAGAAGTCAATTGTACAGAGCTACAATAGACACAAGGACATCTCTTATAAATATATCGATAATCATAATAATATACAAAATCAAAGTACCTCTACAAATACATAAAACTGCTATACAAAGTCAATGTCTAGATACAAAAGATGACCACCATCAGCAAAGCGACTGCAGAGAAACCAGATCTACCGGGGCTCACCAAAAGTCTCATGAGCACTCCTAAAGTTCCCCTAACTCAACTATCATGGTTCGTACCTGGACCTGTACCAAGGGTAGATGCAGAGGTAGGGGTTAGTACTAGAAAAGGCACCTAGTAGGCATCATCGGTCGATCGAGTAAAATAGTGAACATATATAAAGCCCAAATATAAAGAGAGTTGCAGTACTGTAGCAAAACGAACTCAAATCAAGGCATAAACATATCTGGAACCCTCAAACCACAACTAAGCCAACCAAGGAAATGAACAATGATAACTGAACTAGCCCATATGATGAACAACGATAACCTAACCGACCTAAGTGATGAATAATGATACCAACTGGCGAAAATTGTGTAGGCTCATACCACAACTACCCTCAATTGAGGAATAGTATTGCGCGCGGGTGCAAGACCTTAAAATTTATGCCTATATGTCGATTGGGCCCTATAAGTCTAGAAAGTACACCCGCACATAATCTGATCAACCGATTCACAATAGAATCCAACTCCCAATTATTGCATGATCACAAGTCGGTTGTATGTGGGTGTAACGCTCTAGTGTCTAAGCCTGAACACCTCATAAGCCTCCATAAGACCAGGAGGTACACCCACATACAATTAGGGTATGAATAGGTGCGTGGATCCACGGGTTATCAATCACTAGGCCTAGCTGCAACAATCACATGCCAACCGGGTCCTCGACATGTGTCAGAACGTGGCACTCGATCCAAATGTACATACGTAATGGTCAGATATATCCCCTGTGGGAGAAAGAATCCCCCTTGCATAACAAGTATATCTCATCTCAGAATACCAATTGCGGGCTGTCACCCACAAAGTGGAATTAGTGGGGTCCTCGACCCAAAACATCAATCAATAGGGCCTAGCCCTCCTGGATGGTCAATAAGGCCCCACGCCTAAAGAAATCAACAGGGGCTCAGACCTAGGAATTGGCATCCGCCACCAGCATCTTCAGTCGCAGCTACAGAAATTTGAACCACAAGGCGCATAACCCATGGAATCGGATACTCGAACATGGCCACCGAAGCTTGAATAGTGATGGAAGTGTCATCTAGGAATTGAGATATCAAAATAATCGCTAGTATATCCAGATCTGGAACTCCAAAGCCATGCCATGCCCAGAGTGAACTTAGGTAGCAACAATCATATCGTGCCTAGAGTGAACGTAGGTGATGACCTCTCAACTTAGATATTCCACAATGTAATTACAACCCATACAACAATGATTACTACCTCTCTCAAATACAACATATACCCCAGATCAAATGGAGAGAACAAGTGTCCAATAACCATCAACAACACATCAAAGCATATGTGTATCATAAATCACCGCAGAGTCATGCCCAACAAAGGCCAAATATACATTATCCTCGTTAATCATAAGTATATAGAGTAAATATAGACAATCATAGTGTATCATAAGTATCCCAGACAACCCAACCTAGCAAAGTCATCTCTATACCGGAATCAAGCTGCAGCATGATATATAATCAATAGACAGTCTTCTAGTCAACATATCTCAGTAGCAGTGGGCTCGCCATCCTCATATAAGTACGAGTCAAGCCTATATTTGGCCCTTTCCAGGACCTTTCTTTATGTAAAGCAACTCATAGGACAGCGTCAGTGTAACATATCATAAGGCCTTAGAGACTAGATAACCAGAAGGATGTCACCTTACCCAAAATTATATTGCTTAGAGAATGCACAAAATTCTAATTTTAAAACATTAAAAGTTCCAAATTTTGGCAGATATATCATGAGCACACGTGATTGATGTTTAGATAAGCTACTGTCTCCCTTCTTTTAGACTAAGTTAAAATATGTGAATATGGATGAAATTGTTGAATAACATGTAGGGGATTAGTTGGACATGCCATGTATACTATAAGTTCTTTTGGGATCGATGGTTATTTGATTTGTACTGTGTTATCTTCTTCAGTTGTTGGTATCTCGCTTATGACCGAGTTATGATATATACTAAGGGTTGTTACTAAGAATGTGATGTATACATGTATATGCATGAAAGTACATTGAGCCTACATGTGGTTGGTACATTGATTATCTCTTGTATTTTGAGTACTTGATGACTGTTGGGCCTTAGTCGAGGCTTAGGCAAGTGGTGCCCTAGATTTGCGTTGTTCAAGATAGATGGATGTCTATATATGTTTTTGGTGTGACTTGAGAGTCGTACATCCTTGTATACTAGAATAGCAAACTTGAGACTGACAGAGTTGGGAGTGAGATAGGTCTCAACTTGACCTGAGGGCATACTATCTTCTGTTCCCTGACTTACTCTACTGATACACATCTTGATCGCTCTTCTATGCCCCGACTTACTTTACCGATACACATCTTGATCGCTCGAAAGAGAGGTTTTACCAGATTGCAGATATGTTTCATGATCGTCTAACAGGCCATATTGGATTGTTTGAAGGATACATCCACGGTTTCAGGTTCATGCTCTATATCCCTTGCTCTACACTCTTTGTACATCCACAACTCTAGTTCTAGGCTGTTTGCTCTCGTGCTTTAGCACTTATAAAGATTGGCATTATTCTCGAAGGAACTACATCATAGTTCAAAGTTGGGGCTCTATGCTCCCCCTTAATCAGCATTATGCTCCTCTCCTACCTTTAGACTTTAGGTTATTGGTTCAACGTAATTGGTCTATTGGGATTGGGTCTACGTATACCTAGCTATCTAGTGCACGGGTGTACCCATTGGGATTATTGGGGACTAATATATAGGGTTAGGATAGGAAGTATCTTGTGCTTACGTACCTGCCTGCCTTGTGCCATTTTGGTCAATTCTACTTTGTATCATTGTTGTGGCATTTTATTCTAGTGTTTTCTGCCTTATTTACTATAATTACTTAGTGGCCTATGATGCCTACTGGATACCATATTTGTAACACCCCACATCCTACGTGTACTAGTCCTATGCATATGAAACATGATATGTCTTGGTCAAATTAGCGCCGATTTTTAAAAGTGCTTGAATCTCAAATTAGAGGGCGATATGTACGTCTAACGCTTAAGTGGGTCGAATCCATGTAAGTTTTAAGTTGAATTGAGGAGATCACAGCCTTAAACAAGTGAAAGAAGTAAGATGCTTATAGGACTTAGGAAGCTAGCAGATGAGTCACCTATTTGCTTAGCTTAAATTTGCTAGCGAGACGGAGACGAGGCCCGACGCCGAATCTGTCCAAGTCAGATAATGAATAATGACCGTGTTAAGGGTATAACTTTGCCTGTATTTTAGTATCGTAAATGGAGAATATTTACATCCCAAGATGAATAATAAAAGGGCCCACGTACATCACAATCCACTTGATGATTTGGACCCAAACTAAGTTAAGGAAAAAGAGAAAAGTGGGCAGCCAAGGCCCATCAAGTTTGAACCCATTTAGGCCCAAGTAAAAGGGTCAAGCTGCTGCATCACCACCTTGATAATATAAGGCTTCAACCACACAAGAAATTTTGCCAAAAGGTTCTTTAAAAAAGGCTTACAAACAACACCTTTAAGTCATTTTAAACTTGGAAAAAAAATCAACTTTCACAAAGTTTTCTCTCTACTCTTTCTTAGCTTTACAAAGCAGCCACAAGGAAACTTTTATGATTATCGGAGAAGCCCTATACCTTGAAGGTAAAGTGAAGTAAAAATACTTGTGTGTGTAGTATGGTTTTTCATGAAAAATAAGAGAACTAGGCTGGTATCACTTGTGCTGAAATTTTGGACAGCATGTGTTCCAAAGATTGTTGTACACTTTTCTTGTTTATTTGGGAGTTTTTATCTTCTTGGTTAGCTTGAGTATAAAGCAAGGTTGTTTTTATTAATGAGTTTTAGTTTTGTATTGATGTAGAAAGGTCACTATACTATTTTGTTCTACGTAAACAATCGAGTTTTAGTGTGTTATCCTAAATGTGTTAGTAAAAATTGTGGGCTGATTGATTGAGGACAATGGTCTTAATTCCTCCATCTATTTTGAGAACTGTTTTGGACTATATTTGGACTGTTTTAATGTATAAATATGGTGGGAATAGTTTGCTAAAAGGTGGAACAGATTTGGGATTGTTAACGTCGAAATGTAGCGAAGGGACGTAATGTTACGTTGCCTACTTGTATGTTGTGTATAACTGTTATGTGTTGTAGTTTGTGGGCTATTATGAGACTTTTATGGCACTTAAACAAGCTGAACATGATATGTATATATAATGTACATTGGGAAATACAATTAAAGGTGAAAAGATTGAAAGAATACGCACGGGTTGATAATTACACGCTTGCTGCTCGTGTGTTGTTTTTATGAGATTGGGCTACCAAGATGTATCTATTGGCTGCTAATACTAGTTTTATCTCCTATTGTATTATAGATAAATATTTGGAGGGCAAGAAGGTTATTTCGAGCTAATAGCGAGGTGGTACAATGAGGTATGTAAGGCTACATAATTTCGTATTATTTGGCATGAAGCCTAGATCCTTCCTTGGCACATAAAGGCACTTACCAACTCCGACATGACTAATAACTATGTCTTCACTGTTTCATATGTTCATTTTCTCTTCTACATAGTCATTTTCAGATCAACATATATACTTGGATACCAAGATACATAGGTTCTTGTTGCTAAATAGAGTTCATGCGTTCTTTCATCTCCTATGCATTTAATTGATTGTGTAACCTACTCTTTTCATTGATTTCCCTGTATAGCTCTTTACATGTCACATGCTATATCTAATGTCCTACAGCTCCAATATTATGACCACCCAAAAGAATCATCTCAAAAGTAATTAAAAGATAAATTAAGTTGCTTATTGATGGGTGGTAGCCCTAGGGGTAGAAGAATCACCTAGCATGGGCGGATCCCATTACGGGGGGTATCCCAAGGGTGAAAGAAAGCCTAGCATGGTTCATCTCAATATTGATTTACCACTGATCCGCTGGTCATTTGTATTACATATTGTGTAGAGATTATACAATAAATAAAGGTAAAGTAATAAAAAGGACATAAAGTACATGATTCCACAATGTTACTAAAGGTGGTCTCTTATCCTTACACCAGTGCATGATTTCATTTGAGTTGTTACTTCATATATAGTACTTCCTACCTTACATATTCAGTACATTATCTTTTACTGACATCCCTTACGGGGGGAATTTGCATTTTATGCTATAGGTACAGGCACTAGTAGATCTCCCCAGTAGGAATACAGGATATCCAGCTGTTGTTACTGAGCTCCAGGTATCTTCGGGGCTTTGTGTGTGTCTAGAGCTTATATTTTTGTGTTGTATAGTTAGTCATGAGGTGGGGCCTTTCCCGACCATTATCAGATACTTTTCCTTATCTAGAGGCTTTGTAGACAATGTAAAGTAAAGTGTAGTCATATCTCGTACTTTAGACATTTGGGCTCGAATGGCCTAGTCATATGCATTTCCTTTTAGCTTGTTGTTACTGTCTACCTTTTTGAATGCGTGCTTAATACAGAAACCCCATATAATGTTCACAGAAAGTGCATGGTTATATGTTGGTTCTCCCGAGCCTTGTCGGCAACGGGTGTCATCCGTCTTAATGGGACTTTGGGCGTAACAAAAGTGGTAATAGAGCAGGTCATCCTAGGGAGTCTGCAAAGTCGTGTCTATGTAGAGTCTTGTTTATGGATGTAATGTGCACCACATTTATAAGCAGTAGGCTACGTGGAATTTAGGAGTGTCAATTTCTTTTTATTCTTTAGATCGTGCCATAGAGCCATGTATAATAAATAGGTTGTGTCTAACCTCTACAGTAAGTATGCCAGAAACCAGGAAAAACAAAGGCAAAGGTAAGGAAGTAGAAGCGGTAGTTGGTATACCCAGTTGGGTGAGACAACGAAATGAGGCTCAAGATGAGTTTCCATCACAGACATCTCCAACTCCCCTAGCCCCTGATGAACCAAGAAGCAGTGAAATTCCCCCAGAACCACCTATCGATACTACCATGCGGGATCTAAGAAATGCAGTCCAACTATTAACTCGTATAGTTTTTGGCCAAGATCAAGACAAGAAGGCCCAATTATAGTTGCAAGTGGTGCGAATAGGGCAGCTAGCACGAGGATACGTGACTTCCTTAATCTGGACTCCCATCCTTTACCTAGTTAGATCCTAATGAAGATCCCCAAGAATTTATTGACTAGATTCAACACATTTTATATGTTATGCATATGAGTGGTACAGAGCTATTGAGTTAGCGACATATAGGTTGAAGGGCGTGCCTATATTGTGGTATGAAGCTCGGAAGCAATCCAAGGTTACAGATACACTTCCAACTACCTGAAAGGACTTCAAAGAGGCATTTCTTAACCAATTACCTACCATTAGAAATCTGAGAGGCCCGTGCAAATTAGTTCTTGAATCTCCACCAGGGAATATGAGCTTGGGGGAGTATATCCTTCAATTTATTTCTCTGGCCTGCTTTGCTCCTAATTTAGTTGCCACTATGGCAGATAAAGTTCATCGATATGTGGATATATTGGATACGTATCTGGTCAGAGACTGTACCATTGCATCCTTGAATAAAGACATGGATATAGCGAGGATGTATGTTTTTGCACAGAAACTGGAGGATCAGAGGCAAAGGAGAAGGACACAAGAGTTAGAAAGGGGGCAGTCCAAGAAGGCCAGGTCTTCAGGGTAGTTTACACCACCTCTAGTTAAGCTTAGGCTTCGGTTTTCTAATAAGCAGCCTAGGCCATCATCCTCTTACTCTGAAACTAGTGCTCCACCACAACTCCAAGGGTCTAAAAATAATCAGTTTGGCCCAAGGAATGAAGGACAAGGTGCACAAACAACAGGATATTCGGTAGGCCAGCAAATGAATCCCAAGCAATATTGCAAACAATGTGGGAGAAGTCATTTAGGTAAATATCATGTTGGGACAGATGCTTGTTATTGGTGTGGTACGCCAGAGCATATGATAAGAGATTGCCCGAGGAGACGTGTGGGTGATATAGCATAATATACTGGGTCATTTGTTGCATCATCGTCATCAGATCCTCCATTAGGTAGGGTCCGCAAGCATCTGCAGGTCGTGGTAAAGGTGTTAGAGGGGCAGTTAGCTCTAGCAGAGTCCAGAATCACACTTATGCTCTGGGGAGTCGACAAAATTTAAAAGCTTCATCCGATGGGGTCACAGGTACATTGTTCATATTTTCACGTAATGATATGCATTAATTGACCCTGGTTCTATGATATCATACATCACCCCATTAGTTGTTGGGAAGTTTAAGAGAACATACAAATTATTTAACAAACCATTTGAAGTGTCTACACCAACTAGTGAATCTATTATGGATAGAAGGGTTTATTATGACTGTGTAGTAACTGTTTGTGACCGTGACACATTGGCTGACCTTATTGAGCTAGAAATGGTGGAATTCAATGTTATAATGGGTATGGATTGGTTAGTTTCTTGCTATGCCACCGTGGATTGTCGAACTAAGAGAGTGTACTTCCACTTTCCAAATGAGGCAGTTCTTGAATGGGAAGGCAATGTTGGGGCACCAAAAGGTAAGTTTATTTCTTATTTTAAGGCAATTAAGATAATATCTAAGGGATATATATGTCATTTATTTAGAATGACGGATATGGAGGCAAAATCACCTTCAATCAATTCCAGTAGTAAATGAATTTGTTGATGTATTTCCTAAAGATCTTCCAGGCTTACCTCCAGAATGAGAAGTAGATTTTGGTATTGACTTACTTCCAGGCACTTAACCTACTTCCTTTCCTCCATATAGAATGGCCCCGGCAGAATTATGTGAATTGAAAGAGCAGTTAAAAGACTTATTAGAGAAGGGTTTTATAAGACCTATTGTGTCCCCATGGGGTGCACCAGTGTTATTTGTACATAAAACAAATGGCACCTTGAGAATGTGTATCGACTATCGACAATTGAATAGGGTGACAATTAAGAACAAGTACCTCCTCCCCAAGATTGATGATTTATTTGATCAGTTACAGGGTGCCAAATTCTTTTCAAAATTGATTTGAGATCAGGTTATCACCAAGTGAGGGTGAAGGAGAAAGACACACCTAAGACAGCTTTCAGAACACACTATGGTCATTTTGAATTTCTTGTTATGTCATTTGGGCTAATGAATGCACCAGCAGTTTTTATAGATATGATGAATAGGGTATTCAAGCCATTCTTGGATGTGTTCTTGATAGTATTTATAAATGATATTTTGGTATATTTAAGATCAGTATAGGACAATGCAAATCACTTACGACAGGTGTTACAAGTTCTTCGTGATCGATAGTTGTATGCCAAGTTTTCTAAATGTGAATTTTGGTTAAAATAAATGGCATTCTTGTGTCATATTGTATCTGATGAAGGAACAACAGTTGATTCACAAAAGATAGAGGCTGTGAAAGATTGGCCAAGGCCAACAACACCCACAGAAGTTCGGAGTTTCCTAGAGTTGGCAGGTTATTACAGGAGGTTTGTTGACAGTTTTTCTTCTATGTCTGCACCTCTAACAAAGTTGACACATAAAGCAACCAAGTTCTGATGGAATGATGCACGTGAAAGGAGCTTCCAAGAGCTAAAGAATAAGCCAACTTCTGCACCTATGCCAGTACTTCCAGAAGGCACCAAGGGGTATGCAGTATATTGCGATACTTCAGGAGTTAGCTTAGGGTGTGTACTGATATAGTATGATAGGGTAATTACTTATGCCTCTAGACAACTATGACCGCATGAGAAAAACTATCCAACACATGACCTTGAGCTAGCAACAATTGTGTTTGCTCTGAAAAATATGGTGTCACTATTTGTATAGGGTTCACATTGACATATATACTGATCATAAGAGCCTACAGTAAATCTTTAAGCAGAAAGACCTAAATTTAAGGCAGCAAAGATGGCTAGAGCTAATAGAGGATTATGACATTGATATATTATACCATCCGAGGAAAGCAGATGTGGTAGCTGATGCTCTAAGTCGTAAGGCAATCATGAATATTGGTGATCAGGCCATGGTAAGTCAAGGTGTGGCTAAGGATTTACGTCAACTAGCCAGTTTGGGAGTTTGCCTTCTTGAAACTCCAATGGAAGGGGTTGTTGGTCATAATGCTACAGAGTTTTCATTAGTAATGGAAGTGAAAGAAAAATAGTTCGAGGATCTTGTTCTACGATGACTTAAGGAAAAGGTGAGTTAGGGTACGATAAAGGGCTTTGACCTTACACCAAATGGAGTACTTTATTGCCAAAATAGATTATATGTGCTTGATATTAATGGACTAAGAAAGAGGATAATGGAAGAAGCTCATCATTCTAGGTATTCCCATCCAGGATCAACCAAAATGTATCATGACCTGAAGGGAATGTTTTGGTGGGGAGGCATGAAAAACGACCTTACAGAATTTGTGGCTCAATGTCCAAATTGCCAACAAGTCAAAGTAGAGCACCAAAAGCCAGGAGGTTATATCCACTGTATAGAGCTTCTAATGTGGAAGTGGGAAACAATTAATATGGATTTTGTTACTGTGTTACCTCGCTGATTTCAGAAGTTTGACTCCATATGGTAATAGTTGATAGACACACAAAATCAACACATTTCTTGCCAGTTAAGAGTGATTATACAGCTGAAAAGTATGCCAAGCTATACCTCAAAGAGATAGTCAGGCTACGTGGGGTCCCAATCTCCATTATATATGATCGGGGATTTCAATTCATTGCAAAGTTTTGGAAGTCCTTCCAAAGGCGTTTAGGGACACAAGTGAATTTGAGTACAACTTTCCACCCTCCATAAAAATGGTCAAGCAGAACGCACTATTCAAACACTTGAAGATATGTTGCGAGCTTGTGCATTGGACTTTAAAGGTAGTTGGGTGGACCATTTGCCACTTATTGAATTTGCCTATAATAATAGCTATACTCAAGTATCAAGATGGCACCTTATGAAGTTTTGTATGGAAGGAAATGTAGGTCGCTAATTGGATGGTTTGAAGTGGGTGAAACCACCTTGCTTGGGCTAGATCTAGTAAAATAAGCCATAGAGAAAGTTAGGGTAACACAACATCGGCTAGAAATAGCCATAAGTCATTACAAATCATATGCGGATGCTAGGAGGAGAGAAATGGATCTTCAGTAGGGGATTGGGTATTCTTAAAGGTGTCCCCAATGAAAGGTGTTATGAGATTTTGTAGGAAGGGAAAACTGGGTCCACATTACATAGGGTCGTGTAAAATTATTAAGAGGTTTAGGCAGGTCGCACATGAACTAGAGCTACCCCAAGAGCTTTCAATGGTTCATCTAGTTTCCCATGTCTTAGTGCTTCGAAAATGCATAGGTGACCCATCTCGTATCACTCTTATTGAAGATGTGTAGGTTACAGAAGATCTCACCTATGAAGAGGTGCCTATTATTATTCTAGATCAAGTTAATGAGCTAAGGAATAAAGAAATAGTTTCAGTAAAAGTACTTTTGAAGAACCAGCAAGCAGAAGAGATAACATGAAGGCTGAGGAAGCAATGAGATCTAAGTACCCTTACTTATTTGAAGCTAAAGAGGAAGTCCAACATGGAGAATTGGGGCATTAATAGGTACGTGCGTTTGAATGTTTATTGCGTTGTCAAAAGTTTATTTAAGTAAAGGTTTGAACTTGGTTAAGCTATCCAATTATGCTAACATTCGAGGACGAATATTCCAAAGGAGGGAGGATGTAACGCCCCACATCCTACGTGTACTAGTCCTATGTATATGAAACATGATATGGCTTGGTCAAATTAGCGCCTATTTTTAAAATTGCTTGAATCTCAAATTAAAGGGGGATATGTACATCTAGCGCTTAACAGGGTCGAGTGTATGTAAGTTTTAATTCGAACTAAGGAAATCAGCGCCTTAAATGAAGTGAAAGAAGTAAAGTGCTTGTAGGACTTAGAAAGCTAGCAGGCGAGTCACTTACTTGCTTAGCTTAAATTTGCTAGCTAGACGGAGACGAGGCCCGATGCCTAATCTGTCTAAGTTCGATAATGAATAAAGATTGTGTTAAGGGTGTAACTTTAACCCATGTTTTAGCATCGTAAATGGACAATATTTATAGACCAAGATGAATAATAAAAGGGCTCAAGTACATCACAACCCACTTGATGATTTAGGCCTAAACTAAGTTAAGGAAAAAGAGAAAAGAGGGCAACCAAGGCCCATCAAGTTTGAACTCATTTAGGCCCAAGTGAAAGGACCAAGCTACTACCTCACTACCTTGATAATATAAGGCTTCAACCACACAAGAAAGTTGGCTAAAGGGTTCTTCAAAAAGGGCTTATATACAACACATTTAAAATCATTTTAAACTTGGAAAAAAATCAATTTTCACAAAGTTTTCTCTCTACTCTTTCTTAGCTTTACAAAGCAACCACAAGGAAACGTTTAGGGATATTGGAGAAGCCCTACACCTTGAACGTAAAGGTAAGTAAAAATACTTGTGTGTTTAGTATAGTTTTTCATGAAAAACAAGAGAACTAGGCTGGTATCACTTGTGCTAAAATTTTGGACAGCATATGTTCCAAAGATTGTTGCACACTTTCTTGTTTATTTGGGAGTTTTTATCTTCTTGGGTGGCTTGAGTATGAAGGAGGATTATTTTTATTAATGAGTTTTAATTCTGTATTGATGTAGAAAGGTCGTTGAACTATTTTGTTCTACGTAAACAATCGATTTTTAGTGTGTTACCCTAAATGTGTTAGAAGAAATTATGGGCTGATTGATTAAGGACAATGGTCTTACTTCCTCCATCTTGAGAAATGTTTTTGGACTGTTTTGGGACTGTTTTAATGTATAAATATAGTGGGAAAGGTTTGGTTAAAGTTGGAATAGGTTTGGGATTGTTGACGTCTAAATGTAGCGAAGGGACGTAATGTTACGTTGCCTACTTGTATGTTGTGTATAACTGTTATATGTTATGCTTTGTGGGCTATTGTGAGACTATTATGACTAAAACAAGCTACACATGATATGTATATGTGAATGTGCATTAGGAAATACAATTACAGGCGGGAAGATTGAAAGAATATGCGCAGGTTGATAATTACACGCTTGCTACCCGTGTGTTGTTTTCATGAGATTGGGCTACCAAGATGTATCTATTGGCTGCTAATAGTAGCTTTATTGCCTACTATATTGTAGATAAATATTTGGAGGACAAAAAGGTTATTTCGAGGTAATAGCGAGGTGGTACAAGGAGGTATGTAAGGCTACTTAATTTCGTATTATTTGGCATGAAGCCTAGATCCTTCCTTGGCACATAAAGGCACTTACCAACTTTGACCTAACTAATATCCATGTCGTCACTCTTTCACATGCTCATATGCTCCCATACATGGTCATTTTCTAATCAACATACATACTTGAATACCAAGATACATGGGTTCTTGTTGCTAAATAAAGTTCATGAGTTGTTTCATCCCCTACGCATTTCATTATTTGTGTAACCTACTATTTTCATTATGGTATTGCCCTGTGTAACTTTTTACATGTCACATGCTATATCTAAGATCCTACAGCTCCAATATTATGACCACCCAAAAGAATTATCTCAAAAGTAATTGAAAGTAGAGTAAGTTGCTTATTAATGGGTGGTAGCCCTAGGGGTGGAAGAATCACCTAGCATGGGCCGATCCCATTACGGGAGGTATACCGGGATGAAAGGAAAGCTTAGCATGGGTCGATCCTGATGATAATTTACCGCTGATCAATCGATCATTTATACTGCATATTGTGCACAGATTATACAATAAAGAAAGGTAAAGTAATAAAAAAGATATAAAGTACATGATTTCATAGTGTTACTAAAGATGGTCTTTTATCCTTACACTAGTGCATTATTTCATTTGAGTTGTTACTTCATATATAGTACTTTCTGCCTTACATATTCAGTACATTATCTCATACTGATGTCCCTTACGGAGGACCTGAATTTCATGTTGCAGGTACAGGCACTAGTAGATCTCCCCAGTAGGAGATCAAGATATCCAGCTATTATTACTGAGCTCCAGGTGTCTTTGGGGCTTTGTATGTGTCTAGAGCTTATATTTTTGTATTGTATAGTTATTCATGAGGCGGGGCCTATCCCGACCCTTATCAGATACTTTTCCTTAGGCTTTGTAGACAATGTAAAGTAAAGTATGGTTATGTCTCATACTTTAGACATTTGGGCTCCAACTGCCTAGTCATATGCATTTATTTTTGGCTTGTTATTATTGTCTACCTTCTTGAATGCATGTTGAATATAGAAACCCCTTATAATGTCCATAGCAAGTGTATAGTTATATGTTAGTTCTCCCAAGCCTTGTCGACAATGGGTGCCAATCCACCTTAATAGGACTTTAGGCGTGACAATTTTTTTGGTACATACTCCTAACTTTTGCATCTATTTCGTGACGTAGGTTCTAACATGAGTCGACGACGTTGATTCCAAATGCTAGTAGCATTTCTAGAGACTTGGGTGAGACTTCAACATTCTTGGGTCATTGTAGTCTCCTTTCAGCACTTATGGCCCATCTTTTCCCTCTTAAGACTGGCCATAATTTGTATATGTACATGCATATAACTTATGACTTAATTATATTGTATTGTAATTATAGTAGTTTTGTACAAGTGGCTTTCAGTTCTTGGGAGTTTCAATCCGGTATGACCATATACTTATATATATATATATATATACATATATATATATATATATATATATATATAGTAGTTTTGTACAAGTGGCTTTCAGTTCTTGGGAGTTTCAATATATATATATATATATTGTACGACTCCTCATATGCCTTTGAGAAGGCCAAGTTAATTGGATCCACGAGTTAAGTTAGTCCCTTATTCTGGCAAGGCATATGATGGCTCTGGCAACATGGGCAAGACATTATATTTTCACAAAGCTCATAATATAAATATTTCTTGAGTTATATTCATTTATGTATTGAAACAGATCTTTTATTTACTGTCAGGACCCAACCCTGGGGCCCTGACTGATGTCAATTAGACACCTAAACCAACGTTCAACCCCAAGTTCTATCCTTATGTGTACGAAATCTACCGAAATTTTGGCAGAATTTCCCCTGTTTTACTGACTATCCACACCTGCAGCAGCACCCAGAATACATTGACAAGCACACACACACACATATATATATACATATCAACGCGGACCGACAAGGTCTCCGCTGCGGTCCTGCCGCCTAATAAAGTATCACACATATACAACTACATCACAAATTAGACTGGTTACCCACTCGTGCCCACCGACCTCTACATAACAGAATGAAACATATGACGGGACAGGGCTCCGCCGTACCCTCAAAAGTACCAAAAGGAAACAAAATAACGAAAGGTACAAATCCAAGTGCATATACCCAACAAATTGCCCCTGAAGTAAAGGAGCGCAGAGCCGGTAGACAGCGGATCCTAGCTGGGAGGGTCTCTCTCCTGTACGTCGGTGCCTGCGGGCATAAAACGCAGCCCCACACAAGGGGGGGTCAGTACGGGATAGGTACCGAGTATGTAAAGCGGTAAATGCGAACCTGAATGACAATAACAATCTACAATAGAGATAGAAGAACCAAATCAAATGCAACATTAGACACTCTTTTAGATAAGAGATCAACCATGCATACCGAAATGGACCTATCACAAGTCTCATCTACATTATAGGTGAGCTACATGCGTTACGCTCCGCCGTCCCTATAGTCACGTCGTGGAATAGAGAGAAAATAAGCGAGATACAGGCGTTACGTGTCGCCGTCCTGTATCACGCGTGGTGTAAGTGAAATACAGGCGTTACGTATCGCCGTCCCTGCATCCACTTCATAAAATAGGTGAGCTACAGGCGTTACGCTCCACCGTCCCTGTACCCACGTATCATGATATCAACCATGTCCTACTGTGACCCACTTACTTCGGACTATTTACCTATAAACTCATAACTAT